>WEDG01006572.1:0-23709 GCA_017591395.1 Schistocephalus solidus
AAGCCTACCGTCTGCGTGAGACCTCACCCCGGCGTCATGTCGGTGACCGACATGCAGCGCCACAACGCGTATTAACTAATTTAAAAGCATGATATACCTCATGTACAGGTGGAGGGATTTGCCACCATTTAGCTTTGATATACCAGTTTGGCATAGAGGTTGATGCTTAATGCTCAAATTTGATCGTTTACGCCGTAATAACTGGCAATAAGGGGCGCAGAATTAGAGGAAAAAAATTGCTCATAGGCAAGCGCTTTACGAGTGTGTAACCAGCGATTCTCCATTACCACACACTTCTTGCCAGATTCTGACAGGATAATGTAGTTTCGAGTCTCCGGGATAACAGCGGGCAGTTTCAAAATAGGAGTAAAAGAGGCGGGGAAGTCAAAATAAAGTTGGGGTCCGGAAGAAAACAAGCAGCTGTAATCGCCCCGCTCATGATTACCATCAAGGCTGGGAATAGAGAAGCCAGTCTTAGTCATGCGGAGGATGGTTAAGGAAGGCAAGTATACGGTCCGTAACACCAGCCGGTAGAAGACTGCGACCGAGTCCGTACCCAACATCAAGGGGTTACTGCTTGCATATCGTTTATGTGGTTTCCCTCTGAAACGAATCAAGAGAGAGAGACTGACTAGACCGAAACAGAACTGACCAATCATTCGTGCCACGGGAGAGAGTATATCATTAGATAGACTCGCGCAACCTCCATCGCACTCCCTCCCTCTCATCCTCTCTGCCCTTCCCCACCATGCTCCGATGCCAATAGAATCTCAAGACTACCAGGGTTGAGCGCGGACGCATTGACGTACAAAACAACACAATCCTTCTACGTGTGCCACGCACGGACGTGTCCCACAGCATGTACCAGGCTTTCATGAGGGTGGCTTGGATCTCACATCAGTGAGAGTGCCGTAGAGGCTGCATTCAGAATGGGTCATTGAGCCTGAATCTAGGCCCTGAAAAGGATCACGTTGTACTGTCAGTTGCCAACCTTCCAGGCCAGGACTCTTTGCGCGTCTTGGTGGATTCAAGCGCGTGAGATTTACTATAGTGAGGAATGTGCTGACGTACCATGAAGATGGATTCCCCGGAGTCGGCCTTATCCTCTTGTGTACCTCCCATGCACCGGTCAACCGTCCATGCCTCTCAACCAGCTAATAATGAGATTGGGCGCAGTGACTGACATGGCGAGAAGCCTACACATAAGGCCTACCACCACAGGTATGTACGGTAACGATTGTGAACCCGTGCACAATAATATGTACCAGTCTGAGCTCTGTTTTGATCCCGTGCCTCTTCAGCTCACCGCGTTGTGGGGGCAGTGTCAGAACCATAAATACAGCCAAGCACCCGTTCCAACTGATGACGCTTTACCTCGTGGCCTCCACCGTCACATGTCTCCCTGGAAAGTGGGTTCCGGACAGGACTACGGCATACCTGGACCAGATTTTGCAGCCACACATCTTCGGCTGGATAAAACAGAATTTATTGGACTTGTCGAATATGAACCAGTCACCAGTCCTAAACGTGTTGTCGAAGTTTCGATCACCCAAATCAACATCAGGACCACGTGCCCCAAGCCTACGTCCTGAAGGACAGATTGTTATCGAGATCGACATCACTAATTCATAAATGTACGCATCTTTAATTTTTAGTAATGATTTCCCCTAACACATTTAATTTCTCATATATTCCGTTTCTGGGGTCATACACAAGGAAGCTGAATGTGAAAAAGACCATCGCGTAGATAAGGGTCACAATTTCTCAATGCTACATAGCGAAAAAAAACAACGAAACTTTCAAATGGAAAACAAAAATACCACTAGCAACCTAATTGGTCAAACTAAATAGTCTCTGAAATTTGGAAGTAGGAATCAATATTTAAGGTTGATTACGTTATCTCTTGTGCATCATCCAGACGTTTCTATGAGCTTCCACTGATACCCACTTTCAAGCATATCTCGAGTGGAAAGAAACAAAAAACTACTGGTAGGTCAGTTTAAAATCGAACCGGTTTAGGATACCACTGAACTCTTCATCTGAGTCTGGGCAAGTGGGCTTATAGCTTTGTACCGAGAAAGAATGTCTTGAGAAGTCAATGTTTGAAAATCATCTTGTTTTCCTATTACTGTGCGTCGTTTAAAACTGGATAGGCTTACCGATACACTGCTAAAACATTCAAATAAAAAACCGTCAAATTTAACGATTACTCATATGCCTCCCTCCTAAACGTGACATGAGAACAGGAACACCCAAACCAATGGATAAACGGAACTTTGAGCAGGGTAAATATTTCCGTGTCCTAGACCTAAATCCTACCATAATCACTAACACTACTAACACTAACACTACAGTTAAACCATGGAATTTCGCACAAAACCACCTGTACTGCGGATGGTTCCTGTTCTCATATCCTGTCTAGGTAGCCATACAATTAAGCCAAAGCATGTTCTGGAGTAACAGAAATCTGAGCGATGTGTTCGGAGGATGACAAAGGGAAGGTAATCTCCACGGTAATCAAAAGCAACAAGGAGGGTAAATCGGAATTGATGGAACTCCAACTGCCACTCGCTCGGCCACCTGATCTGGGAACACAAGGCGCCAGTGGGATCTGTGAACTGACCATCTGAGTCTCAGAACGGAAAATAGTGCTTTCTAAAGCGCTTCTTATTCAATCTTTGATCGGAAGTAACTGGTGGTGTTAACTGCAGTAGCCACTTATCAGTCATGCAACTGATATGAGTTTTGCTGCCAGTGGAATTCTGTAAAACCCATACTTGATGAGACAGTAGTTTCGGGTTACTTAACCCTTTATGAAGACCCTAGCCCTCATGACTTCCAGATCCGGTCTCGAACAGGAAGAGACGTGGGACGCCAGTTGGGAGGACGTTGTATTCTCTACAGAAATATTGGAGAAAGGGTTGGAAGAAGTCGGTTGCTGGACGAGGGCACACGTCGGGCGCCGCGAGAGCAGTGTCACGAGTGAGATCAGGGGAGTCGTCACGACAGTTCGGCCGTTGGTTTCGGCGAGATCCACCTTGTGCTCCACAGCATGGCGGTCCAGGGATGGTAACTTGCACGTGGATTACTTGGAAGTCATAGTAGACTCGAGCTAACGCTCACTTCCCTTGCTCGCCTGTGTCTGGCGCCAATACAGAGTCAAGAAGACCAGAGACGGGCTCTTGCCGGAAACGCTCTTTACCGGCTGCCATGCCTGAATCACATCCCGCAAAGTGTGAGTGCCGTAGATTACGAGAGTGGCTGGTGCGGCGTGAACCTGCACTAACGCGTGCCACCACGCCCCGCATGCTAAACCCGAATAACACCTGTCATGCAGACCTGATAGACTTGCACTTTGGTCATCCGACTAATTTTCTGTCGATTTCTGAGGTCCTGAAAATGCCGATCGACGTCGGAACGCTGTTGGTTGACCTGATTTTTAACTTTATGCAGAACTTGACTGCTTGACAGAAAATTAGGTCTTAACCAGCCGAAACCAGCTGCCAGTCAAGAACTTCACTGTCTAACATGACGGCGCAGATAGTTTCGAGCGCACAGTCTAAAACGATAATCTTCGTCTTTTAGGAATTGATTTTCTTGAACAGTTTGATTGTCTTTGCGCCTAACTGGGATACCGTTGGCTGCATTGCTGCGAAGGAGCTTACCAGAATCGCAAATCCAGCAGCGTAGGAAATAACTGCGATGATCGGATCAGGATCTGTCACCACGGTGGTCTGCCAACGTATTTTAAAAAATCCACTCTAGCACGTACTTGAGTAAAGTTAATGAGGGACCGCAGCTCTGAGGGATTCCGGCAGCATAAGCCATTTAAGGAAGACCTTAGCCGCTGCGACCTTCTGGTGTGGTTACACATGAGACGAGAAGAACTGGGACGCCGGTTGGTAGGACAAATTCTTTTAGCCAGAATGACATTACCCACAAAGATAAGGGAGACTGGAAGGACAATTTCTGACTTTTATCCGTCATCAGCCAACTATACCCAACCCCAGGTGTTGCAGCACCCTTAATTCGAACTCGCGACCTGTTGGTTAGAAGTCCAAAGTTATAACCCAATGCGCCATGAGTTCATTGTCTTGTCGGTTTCGATCGGGAATATTAACGATGATAGATGGGGGCTCACCGATCGGTTCCGTGACTCACTCGTCGCGGTGTGTCTTGGGGCTCATTCTAGAGTTCCATCAGCAGCCATAATGGCTAGTAAGAACCAACCTACCATTCATAAAGTCTACTGTACAGAACTATCGGAGAAGGGGTGGAAGAAGTTGGCAACGGGACGAGGGCACGTACGGAACCGTGAGCGCGGCATCCCAGATTGTGAGACGGTGGGGAGGCCATTTTTGAGTCAGCCTTGAAATTGATTGGTCGTTTGCGATAGCCAGGATTGTCTGCCACTGGTGCGCATGTGCATGTGGTCGTGAAACGTTCAGTGTTGCAACATGTGGGTGGCATTGGGTCACTACAAAACTACTCTCCTCAGCATTCAGGCCGGCATAAGTTCTCGTTCTATGATAATGGGCGTGAATCTAACGGATTAAATTGGGTAGTACACTATCACAGAGCAGGAGCGACCACAAGTACTTCCTGGGAACACAGTCAGATGGAGAGACAAAATCCATGAAAGAAGCGAGGTTGGGTTGTCGGTGATAGCTGAAGTATGCGATGATTCGGCTTGCCCATACGTCGCGGTTCAAACACATGCGACTGAGGATGGTGACAGCGAATAACTGCGACAATTTCAAGGGGCTTGCTCCATGTGTTTTTTTGTGCAGTTCTGTCGCTTTTCTAGGGTACGAGTATAATAGCAGCGTCACCGTAATCTGTGGTAAGCCGAAACCCGTCAACGGTGGTCAGAGCCATTATCGCTGTCGATGCTAGCACTACACAGTGCGAGAGTTCAGCAATGAGCAAGCACAGGGAAATATCCGGTTGCCTCGGACAACAGAAGCAATGCTTGAGTAAAGCCAACGCCCTCACCATCAGTCGTCGAGTTTTTCACATTTAGGCTAAATTTATTATTCGAATCTGACAAACCACCTACTAACTAAGTGAGCCCAGTAGTAATCCAGTAGATTATAGCTTAACTGATCAGAAAATCATGTTTGGGCAGTCAGCTTACTGTATCAGACTTGATGAATTCCATACGTTTCAGCAGGCTAGGTCAGTAACTTGACTAAATTTGATTAAACTCACGGCTCTAGGTGGAAGTCTCGTATTTCAGGTGGTGAGAGCGTTGGACGCACTTAAACCTTACTTTTGTTGCGGTGGGTAAGAATCCCATTGGGGCCACCAGGTCTTTCACCGAATGAATCACTCAAATTTGGCAAAACACCTATTCGATTGTATTTTTTGAACGTGGCCATTCTTTGATTGCTAGGTGGATACACGTCTCTTAGAGCGTTAGAAACAGGTATTTTTACCGGTCAAGTGGTTCAACGCGGCGAAATTGACAAGACCGTAGTCACTAGCACAGAGGGTTTCCGCTGTCTATGAACCGAGGACACGATTTATAGATGGCTCACACTTCTACGTTCTGACATTAGAAGGCCCAATAACAAGGTAACACCTCTGGACACATCTGACTGCGGCCTGGAACCCGTCACAGCAGGTCTCTTTATGCCTACCAACTGGAACTAGAATCGATCTTAGGCAATGGTGACTGGGACATTGACAACGATACCACGCAGATGCGAACACATGATCCCCAGCCACATTCGTTTCTGGCGCAAAAGTTGGGTGCCGGTTTGACCGCGTAGAGCCATTGCTTCCTCATACCTATCCGAACAGTCAGCAACGATGTCATGGTAGACGAAAAGGTTAGGGTCTGCCTAGCGGTTACATCCTTGTAACAGCCTCGACCGACGAGATAAACCAGCAGACGGAATTCGGTATTGTATGTGCGCCCCCAAAACCTTCCCATTCCTACACCTCTTTCCCCTTCCCCTCATCATCCTCCTTCCCACGAAGAGGACGACACACAGGCGGTTCAGGCTAGCTATGGTCGGTACTCCACTAAATAAAGCCCTGACCCATAGTATAATTCGGCAACCGCTAGGGTCGTCTTAGCAGCACTTTTAGAGACAGCACTGCTTACCCAATCTTGGGAACGGGGCCAAAATAAGTATTGGAGCACGTCATCTGCACACTGCCCGTGGCTCGTAGACGTAAAACTCACGGTTAAAATAACCCAAGGAACAAAAATCAGTGTATCCATCCACCCCGCACCACCTAACAGACTGATAGAGTGAGTACACTCAGTCTGGTAGCCTGAACTATTTGTTCTATTTAGACAATTCTAAGAGCAACCGGCCGGAAGGGAGGACGGCACTAATCCTTCTTGAAATGGCGCGCTATCAAGTGGACATCGCTGCTCTCCGCTGGACCCCATCCTCTGAACATTTTGAACTGGAGGCGGTGCGTGCCGGCTATACGCTCTTTGGAGCGGTGCAACGCTGACGTTGCCTTTGCCATCCGGAGTGACATCGTAGGCTGACTCTCTTTTTTGGGCTCAGAACATTAACGACAGAACGATTAGCCTGCGCCTGCCTCTTCGGGGATCTAAATACACCACCATCCTCAGCGCCTACGCTCACCCCCTCCGCCGGCAATGACCAGCTCCGAGGAAGCGAAAACATACTATGATGACCTGTATGCCCTCCTGGTTACTGTGCCGAAGGCGGAAAAACTATTTATTCTTGATGACTTAAAAGACCAAATGGGATCAGACCACGCTGCCTGAAAGGAAAAGTTGGGTCACCATTGTCTCGGTAGCTGTAACGATAACAACCTCATTCTGTGAACGTGCGCGGAACATCGTTTCCTCTTGAAACAACATCTTCTTTCACGTTCCGACACGGGAGAAGGCAACGTGGATACACCCCGTATCGCGGCCCTGACAGCTTCCAGGTTATATTCTCATCCAGAGGTGAGATCGACTGTACATGCTAGTGGCCAAGGCTATCTGCGACGCCGATAGCTGAACGGATCACCGCTTCATCATCTACAAGGTGAGACTTTAAAAACAGCCTCACAGGAAGCGAATTGGTAAGCGATCACCAGTTAAGTTAAATACTGCTCTGATGAAGTTGCCTATTCACCATTTCGATTTTAGTACTCAATTGGCCCGGTGAGTGGAAGAACTACTGGTTGTAGATGATAAAAATGTCCTTGAGACACGGTAGTGTCAACGACGGAACTGCCACTGCCCTCTGAAGCGCACGTCATTACTACCGGGGATCGTTTGAAGAAAACGACGCGGATATCAGCAACCTACGCGCCGAAAAGGACAAACTGCACAAAGCCTGCATTGATTGCCGGACCAACCCCAACGAAGTGGCCTTCTTCAGATGCCACCGTCTTGTGCAGCAAGGGATGCGGTAGTTGCAGGACACCTGGATGGTCTGGAAGATTAAGGAAATCAAAAGTATGTGAGCTACAAAGCAACGATAAACTTATTAAACTTCACCAAGGTTATCTAGGGCCTCTGCACCTAGGGAATCGCGTCGCTACTCAGCTCCGATGGAAAACAATTTCGACGGAAAAATGACAAATCCTGAGACAGTAGGCCGAGCAATTCAAAAGTGTCTTCAAACCCATCCTCGATCTCTGACGCTGCCACTGACCCGATGCCCTAATTTGAAACAAACAGTGACATGCATCCCTCGCCTTCCCTACCAGAAACAATCCGAGCCCTGCAAAAATGCATCATCAGGATTCGGTGCGATTTCGACCGAATTCTCTAAGCGTGTTTCCAGCATCTACCTGGACTGTTTGTTCACTGAAACAGCCACTCGGCAGCGGTGGCAATCCACTTTACTGAATGACGACTCCCAACCACCTTCAGACTTTTTTATATTTATAGGGAACTCGGCGTGCCAAACTTCAGTTGCAGTTGCTCCGCAGAGGCTTGTTCTCGGCTCCTAGCTCTCTGTCCCCCCGTCAGTCACGATACTCGCGCCGTATGCCTTGCAGTTTAACTTTCCAGATACCTCCTCGCGAGCAGAGGTAAGGAGCCCCTCACCATTACTTTTCGATCGTCCTTTAAAAAGTAGAACCCGTGTGAGATTAGCCACTAAGTTTGCAGTATTTAGTTCACCTCAAACAATCGCCAGCTCGGTGGAATTATGCACATTACGTGCTCTCCAGACCTTCGATCTCTATCCTGCAACTAATTCGTGGGGTAAAATATTTAACGATTACGTTCAATGAAGTGTTTCGAATCTCCAGACGGTGGTTTTTGTCCGGCTGCCCAAAACAGACTTTAATTCCCTCTATTATCAATGGCATGAACTGTTGGGTTTCCGTGGGAAGTTTGCGTTTTTGAACGTACTCACTTTGTAGATCGCAGCTCGCATGGCTCTCACGTGCTATTCGTACCAGATCTGTTTTTCCTACATGAAACATCTTTTCAAAATTTGATTGGCTAGCTCTTAATGCTGAGGGTTCCAATGCCCCTATCTGACGCGTGGGGTATAGGTGTGACTACGCCTAGCGCACTTTAGCTAGTTCCATCTCTCATCTGTGGCTCTTCAAAGCTAGGCACTGCCTAGCAGCCACACTCCGGTAACCGTCTTGACCGGCAGGCTAAACTATGGGTAACACTGCTTACACGCTTTCAGGCGCGACGGTCCCGGCTAATGGAGAAAATCATAACGGTATTCAAAGAGATATGATGTCAATTAGAAGCTCCTCAGGATTTAAAGAACGCGACCATCGCTTAAGTCGGAAAGGGAAACGGCAACTCTGTGACAACCACCAAGGAATCTCGCTTATCAACATCGCCGGGAAGCTCTTCGCTCGCAGTCTTTTTAATCTTCTTAATGGTCACTTAGAACAGGGATTTCTTCCGAAAATAAAATGCGGTTTCCATTGACATCACGGAACAATCAACATGATTTCTTCTGCCAACTACATAGGAAGTGCCAGGAGATGCAAACCCACCTCGAAACTACCTTATAGGATCTGACGAAGGCATGCAATACGGTGAATCGCAAGGGCATGTGGACAATCATGCAGAAATTCAGCCGTTTTGAGCGATTTACGCCCATAATGTGTCAGCGCCACGACGGAATGATGGCGCGCGTCACGGACAACGGGACCGTCTCTGAAGCATTTCCGGTGACCAGCGGAGTGAATCAGGACTGCATATTCTTTCTTACCGCCCTCAGTCTCGTGTTCTCCGCCATGCTGATGGACGCCCACCGTGATGAGCACCCTGGGCTCCACATTGCCTACAGGACTGACTGGTATTTCCTCCGGATCCGGTGCATGCAGGCCCCAACAGGTGTATATACGACTGCATTCCGTGACACTCTTCGCGCTAAACTGCAACGGAAGAGGATACGCCAAGGAGCGTGGACCTTCTGGCTGCTGACTGCGCCAACCTCACCCGAAAGCCTTCGTGTGGAATCGTCTTAGCCTTTATCTGAATGCCAAGCCGAAGATTTAAAAGACAGTTATTTGACCATATGGAGCGGAGACCCGCACCATCTACTCAAACCAAGGCAGCCATTTCAACCAAGTCCGGCTCAGCTGCTTCCAGCGAATACTGAAGATGGAATGGCAAGACAGGATCCATACACGGAAGTCCTGGAGCGGGCAGGTATCCTCGGAATCCATGCCATGTTGACACAACTGGAGCTACGATTGAGCGGCCAGCCCGCAGGATGGACGATGTGAGCACCCAAGAAACTTATTTTAAAGAGATGTCGATACAGTGGCACACAGAAAAGGACAAACGAGACTACCTTTAAGTTACTGAAATGATTGCAAATCAACCCTGGAACCTGGCCGTACCTTACCCGTAACCAAACGGCCCGGAGAAGAGCAGTGAGGACTGGATCTTCTATCCATTAAGCAAACCGAATCACCGCCACCGAAGTCAAAAGGATGGCTCGCATGTAACAAGCGCCTCCTACCCACAACGCCAGCACTGAACCCATTTCAATATGCTTATGTTGCCCATCTCATTACCACACACATGACCCTATAAACCAATACATTCACCACCACCGCCCCACCAGTAATGTGAACTCCATCCCAAGGGTGTCTCATTGTGACCGCAAAGGCTCCCCAAGTAACGGTCTGGTCTGTCACGTGCGAACCCGTCGCAGTGTGACCGACGAGCCAGCACCAGGAGCTCCAACATGCACTCGTCACCACTGTATGTACTGCCCAACCGCATTCACGAAGACGTAAATCACCTGCACGAAGACATACCAAGCTCATCTTACAAATACAACCACCCTTCCACTTTCAACACTAATATCTCCCCACCGAACAGCGGGACCACATGTAGCTGCACCACCACAACAGTTGACGGCTCCCAACCAATCCTACCTTCATCGCCACCGCACATTCACATCACGCATCGGCTGTCGGTCGCGTAAAAATCCATAGCACAGACTGACGAACCAGTACCAGGAGCAACAACATACACTCAACGCACCCGCAACTGTCCAGGCACACTCATTCATCGTATGGCCTCCAAGAAAAGCTGAACACCGTCGGCCATAACACCGGCATATGTCTGCATCACTCACGAACACTCAATCGACTTACCCTCAAATTAAGACACCTAGAAAAAGAACAGTTTACTCACTGCTGGCAACAGAAGCAAAACAAAGACGTGCTGACCCGTCATACCACTAGAAAATTTGTCTAGACGTGAAAACCCTAAAAAACTTGGCCACCGAGGGTGCACGCACGTAGCATCTGTCTACATAGACTCAGCAAGCTGAAACTAGGCTTGCTAAAAATTATGTGACTATAAAGGGTAAATAATACATTGCAACATCCCGCGTAAAATGGCAATAATTTTATTAGCTAACAGACAACATTCGTTGGCCAGCATCACCACAGGTTGTGTATTCCACTTTGTCGGAGTTGCAAGCGCCATGCCCAAAAAGGACTATGCTGACCGCGACCGGAAACAGGCGATTGGAGAAGAGAAAGGCATGTAACCATTTAGATAATTAATGAGAACACCAACATCAACGCGTGCTTAGAGCTCGGTGAAAAAGATTCCCGGCAGTCACAGCGGCGTTATTGCTTAGCGCCATCAGTTGGGCCAACTTTTGCCGAGTCGCCAGTTTGGCCTGCTGCGCTGGCATTGGACTCAAGTGCAGCGGAGTTGACTTCGTCGCGCTTCTTGAGAACGGCAATGCCTTCTTGGACCTAGTTAAAAAATCGGAGCAGTTTAAAGGAAAGGATTGGCACAAGCATTTAAAAATCATAAAGCTTCCAGAAGGAAACGGATAAAAAGTCAATCCTTTTGTCTCTGACCGACAGCTGCACATACGACAACCAACAATCAGGTGTCTAGGCTACTTTTCTAGCGTCATAACACTGAAAGTCCTGAGTTGCATATTAGATGACATTCTAAGTTACCCCTATCTCAAATAAACCTATCAGCAAATATTGCGATGGAGGTCGGGAAATTGAGTACGAAGTCTATATGTTGCGCGAAATAGCGTTGAAGGTAAGGGAAGATTCAAATTCACCTTGTTGCGCAGAACTTCATCTGATTCGCACATCTGAATCAGCTCCGAAGTCTCCATTCCAATAAGCATTCCAGTAATCTTTCCGGCGAGTTCGGGGTGGATCTTCTCGATTTTTCGGAAGATCTGTTCACCAAGATACTGTTTTTGCTCATGTTCAGAGAAGCTGCTCAAATTGGGGAGTGTTGGTACGTATTGCTGATCCCCAACTCCAGCAGGGCGCGGACCCGATCGCAGGACTTGCTGTGGCTGCGCACTTACGTTGCGAGCAGTATTGTGGAACCTGACGGCGGCGGAAGCGGTCCCAGGTGCCGTTGCCTGCAACATCTGGCGGTGCATCTGGTTGGTTGGCGGAGGCTAGGTAAAAACAGGATATATAATTATGGAAAATAAAGATTTGGAAAGGACGAGGAAATGGGTGCACGCACCCGAGCAGTGCCGGCAGTCACTGCAGCCATAGTTGGCCGCGGTCCGGCTTGGTTTGCCCCCTGAACCATCTGCGGAGCGAGGCTAACACGCTGACCATTGAAATGCTGATGCGGACCACCAGCTCCTGGAGCAATCAAATTAGCCGGATTTCCCATCGATGCCGCATTCATTCCGGAAGGAACAGTACCAGAAACGAGCGCACGGGCAGCAGCGGCAGCTTGAGTTCGGTACTGTGGTGCTACCATGCTGGCCTGCGCCATCTGTGTTTGAGACATGGCCATGGCACCGGAATTGGCAACATACTGGGCAGGCAGTGGAGGTCTAAGAGCCGTAGCGGCGTTCATGGCTGGGTGTCCCAACGGAACTTGAGGACCCGTAAAGCCGGCGCGGTTCCACCTTGGCTGGGATGCAAGAGTAGGTGCGGCAGAGAAGAACCTCTGTGTGGGTGGGAAGGTTGGCTGACCAAAGAAGTTGGTGATTGGATGTGCTGCAGACATATTACCGACATTTGCATGGTACTGAAGTCTCTGCTGATGTTCAGCTAGCAGCTTCAGACGTCGATCTTCTCTGCGTTGGGCCAAAGCAACATATAAGGGCTTCGAACCCAGGAGGTTGCCGTTCATGTTGACCGCCTCCTTGGCCTCTTCAGGAGTGTTGAAACACACAAATCCGAACCCCTTGGAATGTCCGGCGCCATCTGTCATAACCTTAGCGCTGGTTATCTTTCCAAACGGACTGAAGGCCTCCCGCAAACGTTCATCGTCAATGCTGTCATCTAGATTCTTAACATACAGGTTCACGCCAGAGGCATACTTAGACAGGCGTTCCGCGCGCTGTTTCGAAGTGCTGCCGAAGAACTTCCTGGCGCTCTGCTTTCCGCTGGGCGCGACTGACATAGAGAGAGAGTGACCATTCATGTCCTTTCCGTGAAGTTTCTCGACTGCTGACTCCGCACTCTCAGGCTCCGAAAAGCAGACAAAGCCGAAACCCTTGGACTTCCCATCACTGTCACGCATTATGCAGGCACTTTTAATCTCTCCGTACTCCCCAAAAAGTTTCTTGAGGCCCTCTTCGTCAAGCTCGTCACCGAAATTCTTAACGTAGCAATTAGTGAACTTGGCTTTTCCTCCAGCGGACTTTCTTTCGCTGCGTGGAATGAAGGGCCCAATGAAGACGATTCTGTCATTGATCATCTTTCCATTGACGGCCTTTATAGCGGCTTCAGCGCATTCCTCATTTTGATAATGAATGAAACCGTAGCCCTTTGAAATTCCATTCTCATCCATCGCAATCTAGATAATGAAAACTCGAATAATTTGGTTACCTTGCAGGATAGGATTTTGCCAAAGTTACAGAAGGTGTCATAAAGATCCTTCTGGTTAATGCTCTTGTCCAAGTTTTTTATGAAAATGTTGCCACGGCCGGACTTTCTGAGAGACGGGTCACGCTGACACCACATAATACGGATCTGGCGACCAAAAAGGGGTTCGTAGTTCAGGTTTTCCAGCGCCCTCTCGGCTGGAAAAGTTAAAAGTTAACGAAAAAATTGACAAACCATCTTTTGGGTTTTCAAAATTAACGTATCCATATCCCAGGGATGTGCGCATTGCCACATCTCGGCAAACACGGGCAGTCAGCACATGTCCCGCAGTCGAGAAAGTGGCATACAGTAGAGACTCGGAAACCTCGGGATGTAAATCACCGACGTAGAGAGAAGCCTGTGGGATACTTTGTGTCTGCGCATTGGTTGAAGCCATTATATTTTTTGGGTTTTAGAAGATTTTGAACTTTTTTTTACGTTTCTTTACCACAAGAGACCAACACGCCTGTTCATAAATTTCGCCAAGTGGCTAGGAATCCCACTAATTCAAACAAAATTTACGAAATATTGCATCTAAATTTTTTTGCTTGCAAAAAAGGCAAATTAAATGCATAACAGATATTTTATACATTTCACATTGATTAATAGCTTTTTCAAACATAAATTTCTGCACTGTAATTTTTATTTTTTTTTCCGTAAACTGAACTGGCTGATAAAGGCACTGCACGTGTGAACTCTGTCGTGGCTTTGGTAACTGTTACCAATGCAGAATCAACACTTTAGGGCTCTAACAAGGAGACGCTATGACGGTTCACTCGAAAACTTTCTCGTTTGAGTACATCGTCGCAACCAAATTTAGCAATATCTTCCGAATAGATAAAATAATTGCTTTTGAAAGCAACAAATATTTATCTTGAGACTAGTAGTGACAGCCAATACTTAAAAAAACTTTGAGCCTTGTCATTTAATTTTATGTTTTTTGGTTTTTTCGAAATTTACAGAAGTTGAAGTAACATCAATTTCTCTTTCCACGCCTGTTGCATACAGATTGTATTAGATTGCGTACCGATCAGTATTATAAAGGCGGATACTGATGATATGTTCCCATCACTTCTTAGTAAGATGTTTAATCTAGCTCTGGAAAGTGAAACCTTTCCCAGTGTTTGGAAGGAATCGCACATTCTACCTATCCCCAAACACGACCGATCTACGTCATTTGACGATTTTCGGCCAAACAACACACTCTCCGCAGCTTTGAAAATCCTAGAGACCTTGATCAAAGATAAGATGATGTATCACTCAACCGAGAATAACCTACTGAGTGCAGCCCAGCGTGGGTTCCTCAAAAGAAGGTCTTGTGATACCTGTCAGCTCTCTTTCTTTGATCACGTTCTACAATCTAGGGATAATGGTTTTGCACTTTACATACTCTATTTTGATTGCACCAAGGCCTTCGATCGTGTTGACCAGGCCCTTCTTCTCCTAGAACGTTCCTCTTTCGGTATATGTGCTACACTTCTTAGATTGATATCTTCTTACCTGAGCTCTCGCACACAACCTGTTAAAATCTCCAATGTTATCTCAAACTCGGCACGTGTGAGTAGTGGATTTATTCAGGGTACTGTGTTAGGCCCGCTTTTATTTTGTATTTTCGCCAATGATGTACCAGGTTTATTTCGGAATGGTAGGCCCTTTATGTATGCAGACGATTTAAAAGCTGCCAATCGATACAAGCCGGCAGATCGCGACACCATGTTTGATCTATTAAAAAATGATCTTGAGGCCATTGACCAGTGGTGCTGCATGTGACGCCTTTCAATTTCTTGGAACAAATGATCCGTTTTAATTGTTGACGACGGCCATCAGCCTCAACTTAGCATAGATGGCCATGATCTAAATGTGCCTGGTGTTGTTAGGGATCTTAGCATATCATATTCCAACGGTCTCAATCTTTAAGAGCATTGCGTCCTGATTGTCTCCAAAGCACGCAGAACTGCCGGGTTTATCCTCCTGAAATTTTGAAACTATTGATATTAGACTCCACCTTTATAAAATGTACGTAAGGCCTGGCCTAGAATACGGTTTGTTTCTATTTAGCCTTCTGCACGCTAGTGAACGGAAGAAAATAGAATCGGTCAAGCACTTCTTTACGAAAAGAATTGTATCGTTGGAGCACCGTAATCTGTCGTATCAAGAACTCTGTAGGCTTGTCAACATTGATCCCTTATGGTTTCGCCGAGTACAGAAGGGACTCTTTTTACTGTTTGAGCTTATGAATAGTCATTCATTTAATCCCCTTACCACTGGGAGGCAGCTTGACTACCCTTGGCGCAGCAGTCATCGCAATGTCTTTTTATTTCTTCCATTAGCTCATACAGTTAAGTATCATCGATTTTTTTCGGTAAACGCCATAGCCATGTGGAATAAACTACCCCCTTAAATAAAAATCCAGCGAAGTTATTCTTTGTTTAAGAGAACTATTACTAGTTTTTGCATTCAGAACAATTTCCGAGAGTTCTGGGTGCCGGCAAGGTAAAATCTGTTTTCCTGTTCGACGGAGTGCGCGGCATCTGAACCTGATCCCAGGTGTAACCTTGCGGGATACTGTCTGTGCAGCCTGCACCCATTGACTTCTTCAGCATACAGTGAGCAACCGTCCACGGATGCACTCTTGCCTGGGGCAGAATCCAGGTTCCTAACAAAGACAGAGAGACTGCAAAGAGACTGCACATGGGTTAGCCCTTCCCTGATCTGAACTGCTATCATCCTTAGAGGTGGCAGTATTTTCTCCTGAATAATATAAAGATAGGAAAAAAACTTATAATGATATATATTCAGGAGTTTTTTCACTGCCAGCCTGATCATCACTGAATATTTTATCTGACAATGCCTGTAAAGCGGCATTAAATACAACCATTATTATTATTATTATTATTATTATTATTATTATTATTATAATTATAATGAAAGGGACTTGAGACTTCACGTGGACGTAGTAGCACACAACACTACACAACCCATTTGCAGATAGCATGTACAATTTGCCGCATAAACTCACATGCTAGGACTTCATTGCTATACTATATATATATATATGGAACTCATCATCCCCCGAAGAAGAAGAAGAAGAAGAAGAAGAAGAAGAAGAAGTAGGGACTAATTCATGAACCGCTTTGTATTTGGACTGACGTTTTGGAATCCCCTTCGTTTCCGTCATCAGATTTCTGTGGTTGATCTTCCTGCTGGTCTTGACTTTTTCAGCCTTGACGCCTGCCTGATATTTTATCCCTGCTCGGAGTACGAACTTTGACCTATATTTTAGATGCTTATTATGCTTAAGCTATCCACTCGCGTAACATATGTTTCTTTTGCTGCCGTTATATCTTTTGGCAAGTCAGCGTGCGTAGTGGTCTTCCCCTCTTCAGAAAACGGACTGATCAGCTGTTGATAACCATGTGAGTTGATATCAGCTTCCTGGGCGTGGTGGTGAGTTGGTGTTCCACGCCGGTCACATGGCCTCCGGCCGATTCCCCTCTTCTTTTTTTCTGGCGCCCGTTATCTGCCATGTTTGGTTTTGCTCGACTGTCCCATTGACCCTGCCCAAACTGACTCGAGCCTTTTGCATATCGCCCGGTAGGCGGAATACAAGTCTATGACTCTGTTTAGTGTGCGCGTTGAGGAGCAACTTTCCAGCAGCAGTCTGGCAATCTTATTGTTGGTCGGCCGATTACCCTCGCTTTCTAAAAGGCGAAACTGGGGTTCTTCTGTTGTATGTGGCCATAGACCAAAAACAGCTTATCCTTGCGGTTGACTGCAAGCTGGTGTTCATGCAATCTTGTGCCAAGGCGTTTGCCCGTTTCACCAACATACCTTGCATCACAGTTTTGACATGGTATGCTGTTGACCCCTGCTGATTGTTCTGTCATTTGTAGCGGTTCTTTGGGCCTCATGATGTGCTATCTGCTTGTTGATTCAGGCTTATGAGCCACACCGATCCCGAAAGGTTTCATGATTCTTTCCGTTCCCTCTGATACGTTTTCACATTAGGGATCGCGAGCCAGAACTTCGGGTCTTCTCCGTTCGATTGCTCATGGCTGGGCTTCCTAAGGCCCTTGCGTATAAAAGGCTTCAGATAACCGTTGGCTTCAAATAGGGCATGCAAGTACTATGTCTCCTCCTTCTTCCCGTTGTCGTCGCTGCAGTGTGTTTGAACGCGTTGGAAGAGGGTTCTGACACAACTGCGCTTGTGACCAACGGGGTGGTTGCTTATGAAGTGGAGGATACGCATGGTGTTAGTTGACTTACGGTAGACCGTTCTCCTTATTTACCCGTCTGCCAGCTCAGTCACTTGTACGTCGAGGAAGGGCAACTGATTGTTGACCTCTTGGGGAAATATGGAGTTCAAAAGTGTCTTGAAAGACTGCAATTCACTCCGTTTGATGATGAAGAAAGTTCTGTCAATGCATCTGGCCCAGAATATCGGGGAGGAAGAGATGAAAACCAGCCGCTCGAGCCTCTGCAAGACTCTTCCAGGAATCAGTCCGGATATAGGTGAGCCCATTATTGTCCCCTTCTTTCGTTCGTAAACCTGGCCGTTGTAATTGAAGAAAGTTTAAAGACACAATCTCAGGAGCTCGATAATGTGCATTCGTTTGAGTTTTTGGTCAGTTTCATCGCATTTTTCTCGGAGACGATCGTCAATAGTGTCGATAGCCAGATTGGGCGGAATAGAGATGAAAAATGAGATCACGTCAAACGACACCATCACCTCGTCTGCCTTCACTTCCAGGTGTTGGGTGCGGGAAAAATCTCTTCAGCAGACTTTAATGTTCACTTTGATTCCTTAGTAAGGAAACACAGTCACTGAAATAGAAACTTTGACAACCCAAAAGTTGGGGTGCCACGTATATATATACGATGGGTCGTAATGGCACTCCTGCCTTGTGCAACTTTGCTAAACCGTAGAAGTACGCCATCGCAGCATCAGTGACATTTGCAGCCAACGCTTTCTTTCTCGGAAGGGCTCCTGTCTTCCTCAACTTGTCTATCTTTTATTCATTGTATTTTTGAGCTTTCTGAACTCACTGACAGTCGATGGCACATAAAAATTCTTGCACATGAATAGATTTTCAAGCTTCTTACTGTACTCGGCCTTATCCAAAACGACCGTCGAGCACCTTTTGTCGGCAGGCAGCGTGACGATATCCTTCATCTTTCCTATTCTCAGAATTAATCGAGCTCCTTATGCTGAAATCTTCACCTGACGTTTGTGCCGGAGGAGTAAAGACGAAACTTGTTGTCGCATGGCATTTTCGCACTTCTCATCTGCCTCACATTTCTGAAGCGCCGATTCGAATGATGCAATGACATGTTATGTTCCAGCATTACTTGTATTGAACTTTGCATCATAGTAAAAAACCGCTAACTGTGGCTTACTGTAGATTTTAACTCACACAGAAACTGGATACATCCTGCGAACTATCCAGCAATAATCATCAGGCGTAAGAACCAACAAACTGCTCGAAGTTCACTCCCCTACAGACAGCCAATGACTTTGAGTGTAGTGAACAACCAAATGAAAAAAACGAACGCCACTATCTTAAAATGATGACTAGGATATCGAATTGCTTTTTCGTTCAATAATCAGCAAATAGAAACTCGGAAATTACACTAAATAAGCCACACACAATTTCCGGCAACACTGATCTACAAGCCGTTCGAAAATCTATCCGGGTGAAACTCAAAATATTTTTTTACGAATGCACAAAGTTTGTTTTAGAAGATAGATGCGATCGAAGCCTGGGTATCAGATTTACAGCTGGATGTAAGTTCCATTACACAGACCTTGTTACAGTCTGAAGTAATGGATGCCGAAACTGGAATCGAGGATTCTATACTTTTTCACCGGGAATATTTGCCACAACTGTTTTTTTCGAAAGATAAGTGAAATCTCAAATATTTTCGTTTCTTGCTGAAGTTATTGGCTTAAGTGTTAATAAATATTTTTATTTCTAAACCTAAACTACTGCACATACAAGTGGTTATTGTATTTAACGAAAGGGAGCCATATAAAATTTCATACTGCCTTACCCGTCGTAGTCCCATTTCTCTTTCTTGTAAATACACGTCAAAAGTAGAATTATAGAGCGCTAAAATGGAACTAAAGTGGAAATTTTGAAAAAACATTCAATTTCCAACAAGGAATTGTTTGTGGTTAACCTTTTTGTCTGTGTATCAACCAGTTGGAATTCTTTATCGGTAATAATTTTATCTTTCGTATCATGCGTCGATTGCAATCAGATTTTTAACAAAAGATGAAAACTACAATCTCAACCCTTCCTAAGCTGCCTGCCTCTGGACCCAAGTGTTGCTTCACTCCACCTAGCAATCAAAACAATGACGTTACTATGTGACCCGTAGATGAAGCTAAACATCGTGACCTGTTCGCTTTACAGAACTGTAATGAGTTCATGATGAAGTTTGGATCTGCTATATCTATACTTAATAACCTGTTCGATGGTAGCATATCTGGGGTTCCCTCTCAGTACTGCAGGCGTCTCGACTCACTTGTTCAAATAGTCACCAGTGAAGCTTTTGACATAGAAAAAATTAATCATAATTTTCTTTTTAAAAATGCTCTCATACACAGACGCCCAGTTGAAATTGCTATGGACTTCCTGTACTCAAGTAGTTTCAACTACAAAACAGTCGAAGCAAAATGCCTCTCATCGCGTAACAAGAATCCAAATATCTTAGTTAAATTGCTATCAGCAATCTAGGTGGAGTCAATCTTTGCTCAATGAGGTCACACTTATCGCTATTTGGAAAGGACTAAATGTTTCCTTCGTCAAGATCTTACGCCAAATGGAGCGAAAAAATAGGTCTCCCTGTCGAGGAGATCATCGATTTCTCAGCCTATTATTCACGAGTCTGGTTATAGTTCCACCTGCCTCAACGCATTGGTTAATCCATCTGCTCAGCTGTCAAGTTCGGAAAACCCATCCACTCATCCTTCTAATTCCTTTCCAACTAACCCATAAGCGCCCCCTGCTCTACGGCCGGTAAATTCAATTTTCGGTGCTTTAAGACCTGCCACAAGCTCACCTATAATATCCGAAAGCACGTCTAATGCACTTGGACTGACATCTTCCCCATTTATACGCAGTTATATAAGCCTATCCGGGGAAAATTCCGAGCATTGTCAGCTCAATTTAAAGACAGCTTATTCAAACCTCAAAAAACTAGCTTGACCCTTAATTATACTATTCTTATTTTACGCGATTATATCACCTAAGACAGGTCATCAGAACGACGCAAATCCATCCAAAAACAACAGCATGGTAGCGCAGACTTAACTAAGAGCATATTGCCTTCTTCAATACTATCCAAGACTCGACAACGGGCAACTAACCCTAATCATGTTCACTGATATACTAGACCCGGTTTAACAACACTTAATAATTAAAGCGAGGTGTCCTCTCCAACCAGCCTCTACCTTCCTTCTAGCTTCCCCCATTCCGTTAAACTACCAAAAGGCTTTTCCAGGTCTTAACCCCCTATGATAGCAAATATCCGAAAGTAATACCCTTTTAGCTATCGCTCTTAGCCTTTTTTACTGACGTTCCTTATGCCAAAAGTTCTGGCTCAGTTGACAAACTACTCTTCAAACTGCAATAACTTCCAACGAAATTACACACCTCCAAATTTTTTTATAAATAAAGATAATCATAGTTTGGCTACTCGAACTACAGTAGATGTCATATTTCTTCATGATCAGTTCAGTTTATTAAGGGAATGATAGGCAAACGCCTTTGAACTCCCTCTTGGTTACAGTATGGCTAAAAATGGCTCTGGTACATCATGAAAATGCAAAAAGTTAGTTAACATAATAGCGTGCAGAAAATAAGCAGCTGCTGGCTAATCGAAGACAGTAAACATAAATGTGTACTCCCATATTACGAGTAGCATGAGAACATGCTAATTTTGTTGACAAGATTATCGTGAGTGAGGCATATGCGACGAGTTTGAGATAATCAAAATGCTATAAAAATGGTACTTAAATATAAAAAGTAGTATTGTAACAACAAGAGTGTGATTCAACTGGGACGTGACTAAAAAGATCTGGGGATATTATTGTGGGCACTGTTATACTGGTCCAGGTTTTTCTTAAAAAGCTCAACGGAAGTAGCCATAACAACATCCAGAGGCAGAGCATTCCAAGCGTCGACCGCTCTCTTTGGAGTAGAAGAACTTTCGTGTATCCAGTCTGGTCTCTAGGGGTTATATTGCTGAGGGATGCTCTTTGCTTGGGACATCTTCCCGGTGAGGTAGCAGCCTTGGACTGCATTAAGGATATGGAATAAGCCATTGTGGGTCACCTGCAGCTGCTCTTGGGGAATTCCCAAGGGAAGAGGATATGTTAGTTAATTGCTTAGGGTATGAGTTTTGCTCCATTCCCCTACCATCATCCTCCTATCAAACCCCAGTCAACTCTCCTTCCCACGCCCACCAAATCCAACCCCTGTCCGCCTGGCCCTACCTTCCAATCCCATCCCACCATTCCCATCCCACCCAATCCCAAACGTTTTTCACCCTCCCACCTGGAACCCCCTAACTCTCACCGCCCAGCCCAGCCCAGCCTCAAAGTCCCACTCAATCTGCTCAACGCCCATCCCAGTCTACTACCACACCACCACCTGCCTAATCCGTCTAAAACGTTCCAAACCATTCCCAAACCCACTTCAACCCAACCCGCCGACCGCCGGCCACGACACGGACGGCCTGGAGAGCCACAAACAAGAAGCTGGATCCATCTGAGGAGAGCCACCCCCACGCCCGTTCCCGGCCGAGCCTGTGCAGGATGGCTTTCTTATTAGCTGCTTTTGTTTATTTATGTAGTGGCGCATTAATTGCTTGTGCTCCATTGGCCCTAAAGCCATTAGAGGCAGGTGTTTGTTATGCAGACTTTGCAAAGCACTTCTGAAATTCATGCTGCTCATCAGGATAATAATTTATGCTGCTCTACGATAGCGCATTAGCTCTCGCTTTATTATTTTCTTTCCATGAGTTTGCAGCAGACTCGAGGTGGAGGCTAATCGGCCGGTACCATTATTTTGCGGAGACCTTGCTGCCACCTTTCATATAAGTGGTGTGATTCGTGCAGATTTTAATCCAGCAGTGCAACGTGCCCGGCTTCGGAGGCGAGGTTTGGGAAAATCATTGACAACGGTTTAATAGTTCCGCAGCGAGTTCCTTTAGTAATTTGGCGGTATATCTGGGCCCGGTGATTTAGATCTTCATTCAGAGCCAACAGCTCTTTATGAACATTTGCTTCTGGGTCGGAAAGATACAGCTCTCTATTGTTGACCCTCATCTAAGTCGTAGTCGGGAGGATTAAATGCTTTCACTCGTAAAGATGGATTTTAAAGACTTGAAAGGTGCTCCATGCTTGCTCCGTCCTCACTAATCTCTGCCTTTGCTAGTCCTTAGTATGAATCCTCTGTCCTTGTTACGCGTGTGTTCTTCTAATGTAATTAGAATAATCTCTGATTTTCTACTGCATCGGTCTAACAGGTCTTTTTTCTAAAATCTTTGTTGTGTCTCTTATAATGTTGCTTAATCTTGTTCTTTTAGGTTTTGTATGCGTTTATGAACAGGAGTCTCATCAGCGAGTGATTTCTCTTGGCTAAATCCTTGCTTTTATCTACTTTTTCAATGTTTGAGTTGCCATTGCTCTTATTCTAGTTTCTATGTGGAATTGGGTAGGGTTGTTGAGGGAGAGAAGTGGGCAATTCTCATTGAATTATTTCACCTATCTTCCAACCTGCCTACCTAAGCCCAAGTCTCACCTCGAATCCACCGTCCTCCATCCCACTCTGGAACTACTAACCCCAACCCCACCACGCCTAATTCCATCCAGCCCTAATCCCATCCCTGTCAATTTGCTTATGTTCCAATCCCATGCCCTGTCCATCCCATCCCTAACCCACACTCTGGAACCCATGCCAAGTCCAACAACAACGTCTTAATCCACACAAACTCCAACCATGCTGTCCCCACCCCCGGCCCAATCCATCCAATCCATCCCCATGCTGCCCTGCTCCATCCCGTCCCCGCCGCCCTCCCAAACCGTCCCAGCCCCTTCCCGGTCGTGCCTGAACAGCCGGGCAGCCCGGCATAGCCAACCCACGGGGTCGTCCCCACGACCGCACAAACCAGGCTCCAGTCAAAAGAAACCACAGTCTGGTGAGAAGAGACACGGGATCTGTGACCCCGTCAAACCCCTGACAACATACCTGCCATCAAGTGCACACAAACCCAACTTTCTTGAGCGAGCCCAGGCCAGCATTGCCTACAGGCGGAGCCATCTGTGGCTGGATTCCTGCTCTAATGGAAGAGCTGTGGGATTGCCAAGGAACTTGGTTACAGATAATCACCTGTTTC
>WEDG01006573.1:0-58443 GCA_017591395.1 Schistocephalus solidus
GGAACTTTTTTACTGCTTCTTTTCGAGTTCACCGTATATGCCAACGATTGTTGACTTTTGTTTTAAAAATGGCAAATCTTTTTGAATTGGATATGTTTACCATACTACTCATTTCTGCTGTTCATATGGATGCTCACATAGTGCAGCAATTATCCACTTTGTATTTATTTAAACCATGGTACTAAGTTTGTAATGATGGGGCCCTCTGGGCCTTAAATATACAATTTATTTATTTATTTATACGTGCTTGAGAAAACTTCGTAGTATAACAGATCCACCTTGCGTTCCCTTGCGTTCTCTTCTGGTGCTGATAATAAAGGGAGAAATCCCACAGCAGCGTACTATGGTCACACTTACCGAGGGGTGCAATAGAAAACACTATATCAATGTTAGAGAAGTCCATCGTAAATATTAAGTCCAGGCAATTGGCTCTCTGGTTCTCTCTAAATCTCGTTGGTGTGTTAACCTTCTGTGCCAGAAATTTGTCGAGAGTGAGATCCATTAGCTTGCCATCGAAGGAAGTTGGCGCACAGTCAACTTTCAGATGTTCTCAGCGCAGAATTTCTTAGGTTATCAGGAAGACTAACGGGGTAAAGACAGAAAGCATGGAGAGATTTGAGCTGTTATTTATTCAAAAAAAAGGAGACAAAAGCCTGCTCTCAGTCTCCTGAACAAAAACATTTTAGCTTTGTCAGCTGGCATCTATTTGAGTAGGAAGCATTTAAAAGAGTCGGGTACAGGATTTTTTTGTGAAATGCCTTTGAAAATTTTCGATTTATAAACGTTAAGATTCATTCATTAAACAGAAGGAAGGACAGCAAAATTCAAGAATAGGGAGTACAAACATACAATAAAGTCTTAATTTAATTTTAAGAAGTTAAAAATTATAAGAAATGAAGCCACAAATCTGAGCAGCTTTGGCCGTTATTCTATCGGCATGAGGCAAATGATCTTATTTATTGTTGTTGGAGAAACATTCGGTCCAAAAGCCAACCTTTGAAAATAACAGGTGGCGGCAGCCTTACAGGCCTAAACTCATGTATCAACACTTAGAAGGTGAGAACCCCACTAGTAATCGGAGCTGCACGCCAACAGGGCGTCTTAATCCGAATGAATTTGTTCTAGGCATCATTCGGCCGTAGAGGAAGAGAAGAAATACACGCAAAAGCTAGCGTTATCGCCTCATGCAGATCGAATTTCTGCAAAGCCTGCACAGATATGTTGTTTTATATCACAAAATTTCTTCTTTGCAGAAATAAAGTTAAACCTGTACCGCATGTTTCTTTCTTCCTATCCTAGCATACTGCTGTCCCATCTTTGGGCTGATGAACGCCTCTGACCGCAGTTAGACTGAAAATTTCAGAGGGTTTTTACTCGAAGACTATTTTCTCTTCCTGGATCCAGTATCTCTTAACCGGATAGATGACAGTTAGCAAGCATTAAATTTCTCTGGGTTAGAAGACTCGAAGCCGGTCTCTTCTTCCTGTTTCGCGTTTACTCTAGCCCAAATCTCCCACGAATTAACTCTATCATTCCGGTAGATCGACCCTATGCCACTCGTAATTCCTCCATGATCAATTCACTCCCCCTTAGCTCCACAATTAATCGTTCTCAGTTTTTGACTCCAGATATGCTTTCATATGGAATAATCATCCACTGCAAATTAGGTTGTCGTCTACATTAGCTATTTTCAAAACCAAATTACGCAAAAATTTAACTTCGGGTCAAGGTTAAGGGCACGTGGACCGATTTTTAAAGATAAGTGAACGGATTATTTTTACCATATTTATTGCCCCTAGCAGTGAACTGTCTATTAATTGTTAGTTTAAAAAAAGCTCTTTTTACTGCTTCATATTATTTGTGGCGGCCATATTATCAATTGGACTTATTAGTTGCACTTTGCATAAATGTGGTTACAATTGTGCTCGGTTTGTCTTTTTCCATTAACTGTTTGAAATCACCTGCCAGTTTAGCCTATTTAAGTTTACTCTTGTTAATTATTAACCCACTTTTTTTCTTTTAAGTAAACCAAAAATTCCGTCTACTAGCTTACGATGTCCTGCAAGCGACCTCGCAAAAAGACGCAAAGGTTGCAGCTTCCCTCCATCCTGGAGTAATAGAGTAATGGAAGGGGACCTATCTAGCGTATGCGAGACTTCGCAGCCCTCTGTAGATATTGTCAACTCTCAAATCCCTTTGGTAACTCTGGAACCTCTTGATCCTCTGATTGCCCAAGCCTATACCTCTTCCTTCGTTAATCGATCGTCGTCTGACAAATTAGTAGATTTTTTGCTTTAAGGAACTATAAACAATGCCTCTGACATAGGTATCCAACAGGCTTTTCAAGTCATTGGGATAATTAGCTCCAAAACCGAAGAACGGATAAAACGCAAGCATAATTTTATACTGCGTAATATTCCCAGTAACATATCTGCTTTCGACGGCGTGCGTTTGTTTCTGGAAAGCAGTGGCTTGGGATTCCGAGTCGCGTATGCTAAACGACTCCACTTGCTCAGTCATAATGCCCCCATATTAGTCACGCTCTTTTCCTTGATTGAAGTTGACTTCATACTCTCTAGGAAGGAGATAAGTAGAGAATTTGTCGAAAATGGCATTCCTCGGTTTCCCCTGACCTCACCCCAATGCAGAGAAAACTGAAAAATTTTAAATTGTCGACAAGCAACAGAGAAATGACTACCGCTGTTGCCATGTTGAACAAATCGCCTCCAATTTCATCTACGGTTTCGCCATCTGAATCCCCAGCTAACACTGCACGGAAACCGACCTTGATTAATCTTTTGGGATCCCAAGAAAACAGTACTTCCTTTTTTCGTTCTCAAGACGGCAGTACTCCTCCTATTACCACACCCATACCCAGTTTACCAGTTTCTCCTGGTAAACCAACGCAGATTTCTAGCTCAAAGACAAGTCCGGCTAAAGTCTCAACCACTCAAAAACCGCAAAAATTTTGCCTTTCCATGAAAAATACTCCATTACGATCGCCTATTTCTCCCAAAAACATACCAATTCCAACAATATCGAATTTCCAGCTATCATCCAGATCTCATACTGAGGCTGATAAACGAAACATACAAGCATTCTCGCCCAAAAATAAAGCTTCTGTGCCATTCACAACAGTGCATCCCCCACCACGCAGCCAATTTTTTCTACGCTCGTTTTCCCAGTTGTCTCTAAATACAAAAAGTCCTGCTGGACTCCTAGACTCACCTGACCTTCTGTGTCACCTTAATAGTAATACTTTGCAGTATCCTGTCCAGGAATTTCCCGGTCATGCCCCAATAGCTAGCAGTTGTGCTCAGTTCCCCTGTCTGTCATCTCCACATCCATATTTTACTCCCCTTCACCCACATCAGGCGCGTATAATCCCACCCTTTTTCCAGTACAGGGCGGGAGCACCCGCTCTCTATGTTCAGTGGCCCGTGAACCACTGGATGAATTAGCCGGTCTCCCTTAAAAACCACCACCTTGCCCACTTAAACGGTTCGTTCTAAATGCCAGATCCTTGCTCAATAAAATGCCCCTGCTTCAGACTCTAGTCTTTGACCACTGTTCAGATATCGTCATAGTAACTGAAACATGGGCAACAACTTCCGTAATCGACCCCGAACTCTCTCTCTTATAGGTTATACTTGTACTCGAAATGATCGCCGTGACAGTCGTGGTGGAGGAAGCTGTATCTATATTAAACAAGCGCTGACTTTTCGGACCTTAGATCATTTACAATTTACTGCAGTTGAGGAGAGCTGCTGGCTTCAAATAACCTAAAAAAATAGGAACTCTTTACTCATTGGCTGTGTCTATTGCCCGCCAAATACCAGTGAGGATTTCTATCTTTGTCTCTCACAAACATTCCATGCTGCAGTTGACTTCAATTTTAAGTATTGCTTAATTGCAGGTGATTTCAACCTTCCTGACATTCGCTGGTTTCCGGTCCCCTCCGGCCCCATAAAGTTTGAGGACTTCCTCGAGGCCGTAGATATTGGCATGTGGACCCAGGTTGTTGACTTCCCTACCAGAGGATCAAGCATACTTGATCTAATCTTCTGCAGAGGTTGCCTGAAATACCTCCATTACTTAATGAAACTAAGAAATTCGTTCTCAAAGACTCTGACAAGGCAGAATTGTTTAGTGCATTCTTTGCAAATCATCTTACGATGGAATCTGAACTGGTTCCGACGTTTCAGGCATCCTCATTGAATGTTATCAGTACCATTGATTTCTCCATAGAACTGATTCCTAAGCAAATAATGCGTCTGAAAAACTCGCACTCTTCGGGGACTGACGGTATTCCAAACTCAGTTATTAAGAGAGTGCCGAGCTTTCCCCGATTGCTTAGCCACGTATTCTCAGTTTATCTTTAAAACGGATTCTTTCCTGACTCATGGAAGACATCTATTATGTCTTCCTGGTCTTCAAGTCGGGATCTCGTTCGTACGTAATACTTATCGAGGCGTTCACAAAACGCTCGCTCTAGCAAAAAATTCTTGAAAAAATTATTTTTATCGAATTCTTGACTTTTGCCTAGAAAATAAGCTTTTAAAGCGACTCACAATATAGTTTTCTTACCTGGGAGATCATGCGAAGTGTGTCACTTAGTTTTTCTTAACCCTCGTCACTTCCCTCTCGTAACGAGCAACAGTCAGCGGTTGTGATCTACTTTGACCTGAGCAAAGCCTTTGACAAGGTACCGCACTGACGTTTCTGGTGAAACTGGAAGCCCTCGGCATCCGGCCTCTTCTCCCTTGATTTCATTGGTTCCTACTTGTCTAACCGCAGCCAGAAGGTCTTAGTAGGTAATAGCAACTCGACGCCTCAACCGATCACGAGTGGCGTTTTTTTCAAGGCACGGTTCTAGGTCCCCTTCTCTTTATTCTGTACATAAACGAAATTTCAGCTTTACTCACAAATTCACAAAAATTTCGTTTTACGCTGACGATCTCAAGTGCATTTATTCATTTTTCTAAAGACACCGCTCAATAGGTGCGTGGATAAAATCAACACTGATCTACTTATGCTCTCACGTTGGAACTGTACTTGGCAGATGGAGTTTTCTTCATCCAAGAGTAGTTTTTATGTGTTTTTGGCCCCGCTAAGCTTCCTGGACCCCTCGTATTCCAAAAATAGTACACTGTTAGAACGATCAACCATAAAAAGACTTAGGGTCTAAGTTACACGAACAAGCTAGCATTATCGCTCCTCATGCAGATCGAATTTCTGCAAAGGCTGCACAGATATGTGGTTTTTATATCGCATAATTTCTTCCTTCCGGAAATAAAGTTAGACCGGTACCGCATGTTTGTTCTTCCTATTCTAGAATACTGCTGTCCCCTATTTGGGCTGATGAACGCCTCTGACCGCAGTAAGATTGAAAAAGTTCAGAGGGTTTTAATTCGAAGACTATTTTCTCTTCCTGGATCCAGTATCTCTTATACGGATAGATGCCAGTTAGCAAACATTGAATTTCTGTGGGTTAGAAGACTCGAAGCCGGTCTCTGCTTCCTGTTTCGCGTTAACTCTAGCCCAAATCTCCCACGAATTAACGCTCTCACTCCGGTAGATCGACCCTATGCCACTCGTAATTCCTCCATGATCATTTCACCACCCCTTAGCTCCACAACTAACCGGTCTTAGTTTTTGCCTCCAAATATGCTTTCATCTGGAATAATCTTCCACTGCAAATTAGGTTGTCGTCTACATTAGCTATTTTCAAAACCAAAGTTACGCAAACATTTAACTTCGGAAGATATAAAGTCCTTATTGTCTGTTTCCTTCCCTAACTCGCAACTTTTGGATTTCGAAAAGGGTCCTCCTGGTATTTGAGGCAGCTCCCTTGATATTATATTGGTCTCTTATTATATGTCCATCATCCTCTGCAGAGTCAATCTTATATTGGTCTCTTATTATATGTCCATCATCCTCTGCAGAGTCAATCTTTGCATTCAATTTTTGCCCCCTCCTTTTAAACTAGCATCGCCAAGTCTTGACAACCTTGGTACTTTCCTCCGCTTTTGCAACCCCGACGATGGTCTCCAGGTTCAGTTGAGGATCAAGGCGGGTTCTGATGGTTTTGCCTCTTTGATTGGTGGACTATGCAGTCGGCAAGGTCGCATCTCGATGATGATCTCATGACCTCTACTGTCCCCTCTTCGTTTTGACCCTGGTGTCCACGATGAGTTCGTCCTCTTTCACCTCCACTGGTGGTTACAAACAGTAGCTCTGACTGCTATATTTTCTCTCACACGACAAGGAGCGTTCCGAACCCTCATACGTTGTCAGCAACATCACAGCATTATCCCATTGCATCTAGCTATTAATCTTTTAGTGAAGCAGTTTTTTTCTCCTATTTTTTTTAAATTGGCGGCTCGCTGAACTCCGCCTCCGATTTGACCGTAGGAGTTTTTTTACTGCTTCTTTTCTAGTTCACCGTTTATGTTAAAGATTGTTGACTATTGTTTTAAAATTGGCAAATCGTTCTGAATCGGATATGCCTACCATATTGTTCATTTCTGCTGTTAATATGGCTGCTCACATAGTGCAGCAATTATCCACTTTGTATTTATTTATACCGCGATACTAAGTTTGAATTGACGGGGCTCTCTGGGCCTTAAATATACAATTTATTTATTTATTATTTATTTATTTAAGAACCTCATACACTTTTCTTCCTCGTAGGTGACATTCATTACTTTTATCAGGCTTTTTTGTCCTTGTCCGTTTGTATAACATTTAATTTCAGATTTCGGTTCGAATGTGGCCGAGCGGTTAGGAGCGTCGGCATACGTTTTTCCGGTGAATGTTTGAATATATTCCACTCGAGTTCGACAAAGAATGCTCTTATTTTGGCCTTTTTATCAACAATGATCCTGATTGTTTTGAGAATTGTCGGCGCTTACTGTACGTTGCCAGTTTAAATGTTGCCTATCAATAAAAACCGGACTTTCGCATCATCAGCACGCATGGGCTATCAAAAAAGGATCTCCAAGCCTTTGCTCAGTGGTGTTGCACGTGGCACCTTTCCCTTTTTTGGAACAAATGCTTCATAATGGTTGTTGGTGACAACCATCAGCCCCAGCTAAGCATACACGGTCACGAACGAAACGTGTCCGGAGTTACTTCAGATCTGTGAATTGCATCTACCATTGCAAATGCCACGCCTTCGGAAGATGGTGCTTGCGGCCCTATTCTTCTCCCCTGGTTTTCACCCTACACGGACAATTGATCGTTTTGGGTTCCTCCGTCGGTGGTTGGAGAAATCAGCAATGAAAGTATCATGGTCACTTCTCTGGCAAATCTAACATGACCTTCATGACGTCTGCGGTCCTTTCCTCGTTCGACCATAAGCGTGAGAGGTTGGGAATCAGAGGTTATTTTCTCAAACGGATTGAAAATATACTTGAACGTCAGTGCCAAGTTAGGTGCATCGGTCAAGAGAAGTAAAGTCCTGCTGTGATCTAGAATGCGGTTCACTAGGGTTGAAATAGCGAGAACCCAATTTATTCGTAATATAAATGGACGATCACGCAAGACACTATTATTAGAAATGAGCAAAATTTTCTCGCAATTTAAAAATCTGGTGCACTCCGGAGCCCCAGCAACCAAGACCCGACTGCAGTTCAAACTAAATGAGTTGGATTCTTCGGATGAACGTTGGTGAGTGTGTGATAATTCGCCTAGGCAGCAAAGCCAGCTCCGCCAGCATCAGACACAGATTTCTCAAAAGTACACACCTGCAGGGCTTGGAAGCTCAAAGAAATATCGGTGCACTGAGGATGAACTCTCTAAAAGCGTTGGAACATTGCCCAAGATTAGCTAAAATGCATTGTCCGTTCTCTCAACTTTCTTAAGAAATCTTAGTTTCCTTCCTAAGAGATATTGGCGAATGCGCGGAGATCACTTTTAAGTACCCCTTTTAATGCCAAAACTGGATTTTTTTCTCTTTTCGGATTTTTTCTACCTTGATCGGTCACCGAGGGTGCCGATTAAAACGGAGTATTAATCACGCAAGCATGATGTGAACATGTTCTGCTTTTATGTCACGATGATCAAGTCAGGAAATGAACCCACTCAGACGTTGTAATTTTTCCTATTGACGGGAAACCTTGAAAGGTAGTTTGTAGATTCCTTTACCATAACTGGCCGGAACGACAAGCGAAATTGTTATAAAATAAAGTCCTATATGAACAATTCCAACCTACATAGCGCTTTGCTAACTACACCTAGATTTACATTTAAAATATGTAAGAGAGTCAACACCTATTTTTCTCAAAAAATCCAACGAAAACTACCTATAAAATGTAAAATAACTTAAAGCAATGCCCGATAGAACGGTAAAAGCAAAACCGGTGCACCTAGGAAGGTGAAGTTGCTAAAACGGGAGCTGATATATACAGAAGCATTTTCATATGGGAGATTGCACGGAGGATGGCATGAAACATAAGGTGACCCTGTGAGCGAAGGCAAGTAACAAACGTGTGGGAGGCATTCTTCACGACTTATTGAAATTTTGAGTTAGTTTTCGACAATGACAGATGGCAAGCTGAACAATTTCCTCAATGGTACCCTCATGGCAGGCACTGTTAACACGAGAAAAAGCCCTCTGTTATTCTGGCAGGGGCATTAAATGACGCAGCTTCCCCACCACGGAAATCACTTCGCTCGAGCCCACTTCCTGCAGATTTGAGTGGTCAAAAGGTACACGTTTTCCAGTGGCGAATGCCTTCCTTGTATAATTGTGAGGCACAAAAATTATTTTTTTGTCTTTGAGGAGAACTTTTATGTTTTTTTCCAAAATGTTTTGCGAGTATTATGCATACGAATGTTTGTTTTTCCGTTATAAACACTAGTTATCCTACATAGTTTACTGGTTGCAACATTTATTTCGTGGTAATACGCGTGTCGTTCAGTTGTACGAGGAATTAACGTGCGAATATTTTCTTATTGTGGTAGAAGTAGTTCATTCCATAGTTTCTTAAGTTAAATACATCTATGTTTTTATCTTTATAAGCCATTCTTCCCAATTCATTCTGGTCAAAATTCTAGCTCGCCGAAATTAGTCTACAATATTTTCTTTATCAATTACTCCTCTACCATTAAATTGGAGCGTTAACGTTATAATTTTCTGTTGCTGAATCGCTTTTAACCTCCTCCAAATACATTTGGCTTTTTTTCAATCGCAACAATGAAATTTCGCTCTAACGCGTCGCCACCTGGCTTCGCCATCGTACGATTAATCAATGTATCGGTACCTTCTCAATACCCTGTTGCTCTTTGCTAGACTTCACATATGTATAGATTTTAAGGTAAGCACTACAGTGTGCGACGTAAATGCGGTTCAGTTTAATTATGAGACATCTGGCAGATGGTAAATCCAGTTATCAAAGATAGTGCGAGAGCAGCACATTAAGAACCCGATAACCACTAATCAAAATATTGCATGTTATAAATGGAATAAGGTATAGAAACAAGAAAAAACATTGAAATTGATAGGTAAAGTGAAAATTTGCAGACATTAATCTGAAAAATTTCCCTCCTTTCCTATTTTATTATAATAAACTAGGAAAGGCTTACGAAAACGTACATAGAGCACAATAATCGTCCCAAAAGCAATTGTTGTTTATTCCAAATGGTTATCAATGCATCAGTATTTGCAAAGCACATTGGTATACGCTGATATCGTGATCGTGGGTGATTCCACTTTTTTGAATAATCCGGATGTGGATGCTGGATAAACCTCTGCGCACAACCCATCGCAGGGTTTAATGATACGCTATGAAAGGTTTTTCTGTCACAATACTCACTTGTTGATTGAGCAGCTTTTAGATGCAGCCCAAGATTACGCTCATGAGCACATTATAAAAACGATTAATAATTCACATAGTCGGGACCGCCGCTATATTTTGTTTCAATAAAAGCTGCGCGTTGCGATCCCTACCCTTACTTGCAGGGTTACAACTTTCTTCAATTTTACGTTCCGCTTAAATTACAAAACGAGAAAATGAACTTAATTGCCTGTTTTTGAACTCCGAGGACTAGTTGGTAAGCATACGCGTGCTTTCGATAAATTCTCATCGGGCTACTACATGTATATGGGAACGGAGTACAAACTAAGACATATAATCAATAAGGTTCATCTCGTCATACCAGGGAGTCGTGTTAATAGGGGAGGGGGTGGTGATAAGAGACAAATGGTTAAGCGGCAGTGAGGGTTTGGTGGTCGTTCACGAAGGGGAAGGGAAGGGGGAAGGGAGGGGAAGAGGAGACGGCCTGGAATGCATGTAATTAAGCCTTCGTTGGCCATGCTAAGCGCGGAGCTTTTAGGAGGTTCTTTTGTGCGCACAAGACCGGCTTTCTCAAATGGATGGCGGGGGCTTCTGCTGTTGCTAACAGCCGCTGACCCAGTGTAGTGGGATAGTTTGGTGGCACTTTCTAAACCACACGGAAGGCTTCGTTAGGGTCCACACGGTGCCCGGAATCAACCAGGTTTGCGAGAATAGCGCTGTTTATGCTTTAAAATTCGCCTTTCCTCAGCCATGCCATGAGGTGTTCCCTTATTCTTTTGGCTAGGCGCCGACTTGTGTGATCACTATAACCTGCTCCACAGGAGCAAGTGAATGAGTAGATGCACATGGAGGTGGTCTGAGCCGGCAACCTATCCTTACCTTCTCCGTGTAAAACAAGGTTGGTTAAGAATAATATCCGAATTCTCGCCGCTGGGAAGGTTCGTGCGACGGATTGGTCAAGGCGTCTTTTCAGGAGTTCACTTGCCGCACCCCCTTGAAAGGGGACTGAGAAATAGGGGATTTCTTTTCTGCAGTAAGTATGGTGGGTTTTTCTGGTCTTGCGACCATATTGTTTGTAATAAATCTATCCGGATAGCGAAGTAAGTTCTGGATCTTTCAGCGCTCTTCTTCGATACAGTCCACCGAACAAATGTTTTCTAGCCCTTTGCGCCAAACAATGGACTAGATTGCGTTTCTGTGGATGGGTACGAAACTGCCGAAGTTCGTTATATTGTCCAGACCAGGTTTTCTTTCGATTAATGCTCCTTCGGACACTACAGTCAGATCTTCGGCTTAGGAGAAAGTCAAAGAGAGGAAGCGAACCTCCTGTTTCTACCTCCAACGTGAACTTGATAGACGGATGTGCTTGATAAACAGCATCTAAGAGTGCATCTTAATTGGTTTCTGCATTGGAAATCGTAAAGATGTCGTCAACGTAGTGACCGTAGTGTTTTAGTTTATTGATCTGATCGCATAGCTGGGATTCTCCAGCTTGCCCATGAAGACATCGGCTAATTGAGGTCCAAGGGGCGAGCCCATAGAAACGCCATCTATTTTTCTGTATATTTAGTTGTCAAAAAGGAACTCAACGTTTAATTTGCATCTTATTAATAGTTCCTTTAGTGCATTCGTCGGTATTCTTATTTCTTGCTGATTTGTCAATAGGAATTTGCAGATGTAATCGACTGTCTCAGTGACCGGCACGTTTGTAAAAAGTGATGAGACGTCTTAAGAAAGCATCACCATGCCGTTTAAGTTTATGTCTTTGGTTTCGTCAATAAATTTAAACGTATCTCGATAACTACGTGGCGCCAGCTGACGCTGTAAGGGCTAGAGTTTCTCCGCCAACTATTTGGCTATTGCATGATGCGGAACCATGACCATCAAACCCTCACTGCCGCGTAACCATTTCTCTCTTATCGCCATCCCCTCCCCTATTAACACGACTCACTGGTATGACGAGATGAACTTTTTTGATTATGTTTTTTTGAATATCGAAAACCACATAAATGAACAGTTTTAATGCTCAGGCCGAACATGCATTGAGCACAGCACCACAATTTTTCAATCGCGGAAATGTTAGACTCACTTGCGATTGGAAAAAGAGCTGCTTTCGAGTATTGTCTGCCACCAGTAAGCGTTTTTTTGATAATATTGGGCCGGTTGAATTGATTCATTTAGGTCAGCGGTCGGTCCGATTTGTGTTTTGATGCCAGTGTTAGCTATCTCAAAACAATGTCGGAGGATTCAACCCATATATAAATTAAATTTTCACCTTAGTGTTTCCGATAGAAATCTGTTTTGAACGATGATAATTGTGCTTTAGTGACGACAGAGTCTGCTTTCGATATTTGACTTATCATCAGTTGATGCAAAATTTGTCCCGATTTTTCCTAGGATAATTATAAAACCGTTAGTCCATGTACCGAAACTAAATAATCTACATTAATTACTTCGAACACCATAATTGAAGGCGTCAGTGCTAGGAAACCCCTTTTAATAAGACTTATAGTACCTCCCTTTCCAACCGAACACATTGGGTCAGTGAATCCTTGGGCTCATCGCATCACTTCGTAAATCCGTAATTTCTGCTGCGAAAATTATGAAAATTGCCTTTAATGCAGACAGGGACCTACCACCTCATTGAGGATCCATATTTATCTTCAGTAAAGTCCAACAACATGCGACAAATTCCCTGCATTGCCCCATTTTGAATCTAGGTATGCTGCCGTCAAAGTTGCTCTGGCTTTTTTGAAAAAGCTTATTTCGATTCAGATGCCGTCTTTAAATCTGTACTTCGTGTGTTACTCGTTTTCCCGCTTTTTACGTCTTAATCGGCGTTTGTGCATTTATTTCCTCTGTTTTAAATTAAATATGACAACATTTACGATTTGCAGTTTTGTATGAGCCATTCTCGGCCCATGTTGTGAGATTGTGACTACTGGTTGACTGTCTGCTTTTTCGAAAATAATTCACTTAGATGGAGCTTACCCAGCGATTTATTGACTCAGACATACCGCCAGTGAGCTTTATTGGCGTTCCGGAGCACACGTACGCGGACCCAGAATCGCAACCAGCGCAGTTTATACCCCGCGATTCGTGCGCGCTCGTGGTATGTCTTATTGTCCTTGTGCAGTTAACATTTAAACACCCAGTTAACCACAGCCCATAACAAAAAAAATTTACCATCCCGCCTTTATTTCCCATTATTCTTAAATATTTTATCCGGTTTGTCACTTGCCTGCTACAAAGATAAGCAGTGCATATAGACTAAAGAATTATTTATCGTGTCATATGATTGAACCTTCTCGCCCATTTAATGACTCGCGTAGCTGTTTGAATTTTTTTTCCTTAAGTTTACCCAAATATATTCATCGGATACCTCTTATACCGAAGCAAGTGTTGTTAAATTAACGTTTAATTCTGTAATTTATGGATTTGGCTCTAACGCTCGCAAAACGATTGATATCCCCAGCAGTTCACTGCATATCAAATCTGATACTTATGCAACTTGCAACTTCGAACTTTCATGACCCTTAACTAATCGGAGTAGTCTGGACTCACAGTGCTTGGTCATTTGTCCGATCCAGTAAAAATACTCAGCCAAGTAGGTTCCTTAATTTAGCTGACTCCATCACTCCAATGAAAGGAAACGGACATATGCCAGTGTAGTGTCCTTTGTGCGGCCTGATAGTGAACAGCAACAGTTTTCCAATTCATTTGAGGCACCTTGGCTCTCAGAGTAGATTATTTTATAATCGACTGATGCCTGGTTTACAGCCGACGCCTGATAAAAAGACATTTGTTGCGGATTTTTGCTACTGGGCAAGTTGTGTTTAGAAACTTTTGATTGCAAATATGTTTATTCCTCTGCAACGAACCACGCTTGAGATGCGCGGGACGAACACGAGGCCTACGTTAAGGCATAGCACCCGTTAAGTGGGATGCACACCCGGTAGCAAAGGCGGTTCATCATGGGCGTAGTGGCATGTCGCGCCGCTTCACTTACTCGCATTCAGTGGCTGACCAGATCGCATAGTGCCCTAGTGTGTAGGGAAGCGCCAAGGGAGTGAGCTCGATTTTAGGGACTCCTTTCCCATGAAAAGTTATCCACTGAAAACAATCTGATGCCTTCTTGCGCTCAAAGCCGTGGCCTGGAAGGCTGGTAACGGATAAGGGAACTCGGTCCCTTCGAAAGGAAGAATTATGCTGCAGTGATTCGCCCTTAGTGTGGCCTCTAAGACACCTCCACTCGATTGAGATCCGAGCCGCTCCTGTAGTTATTCTGTGAAAACCTAGTCAATCGCGCGAACGTGTAAACAGCTTGGCTAGTCTTGTCAGCAACCGTCTGCAACCCCCGCCTTGTCTTCCTGGCCCTGTTTTGATACCAAGCTAAGGTGGCCGAGGAATGCACGCGACAGACGCTGCGCAAGTCTTCTGTCATTTTAAAATACTTCACGCGCAAGTCACCATCCCTTCGCCCACCTATATTGTGGGGCCTACAGTGAGCATTCTTATTTGCAATGCTTAAACCGAAATAACTGGAAACGTTTTTCTATGGTTTTAAGTTACTTCTGCAAATAATAGTATCAAAAAAGTGGCGAGCTTGCAATCGAAGATTTCATCATCCATTCTGCATATTTCATTATCTGATGTCATTTCTCTGCTAAATAGGCTTTACAGCCGCAAGTTATGGTTCCGTAAAATTAATAAATTTCGCAATTACAACATGATTTCTTCAGATCTTGACACCTTTCTGGAATTCGTGCTTAAAAACATCGATCAATGGGTGCTATTTGGTGAAATCTCATGATTTTTGACCTCTGAAAGTATAGTCGACGTCGAAATTAACGGGTTCAAATACTTCCTTTGTTGAGACCAAAACAAAACAAGGAGTGAAGAAGGATGCAGTCACTTGTTCGCTATCAACAGCCCTTTCAGTGTATAATATATTTAATAAAATCGCTCCTTTGCACGCCTTCAACGTTAATTCAGTAAGCCCATTGAGACCGCAACCGTATTGTAATTGGCAATAGCAAAAAATAGCACATAACTTTACGGCAACTTTCGTCGGCTTCGGCCACAACAAAAATAGCTATCAAAAGCATCCAAAATTTAAATTGGACAAGGCAAAAGAATAAATAGTATAAACCATAGAAGTGATACCTCATAATGGTTACCAACATTCTCGCATGGGCTATTTTACGATTATGGGTCCCTGGAGCCTTAGAAAACACGACTAAGTATCATAGAAGACTCTGAAATATCGAGGTTACTATACTGCCGTTTGACCGTGCATGTGATCGTGGTGGCATATTACTAGTACGTTAACTCCCTTTTCTCACGCGATTGTTTTCCGGCAATCATCTTGGACAGGTGGGTTATTCACGCATTCAGTTTTACTGTCCGTGTCTATTTTCCTCAATGCGTGGTAAAGCAGACAAGGCCTGGCAGTTCGACCGTCGATTTCGACGAGGTCCACCGTATGCTCCACACCAGGTGGTGCAGGGACGGTGACGTGAATTAGTTTTAAGTGATAGTAGCCTTGCGTTGCAGCTACCGCACTCTCTCCTCCTCCCCCACCTGAGCCCGGTGTCAAGACAGAGTCAAGAAGACCGGAGATGGGAGAGGACGCAGGTGGCTGGCGCAGCCGGAGCCGCCCCTGGGCGTGCCACCACACCTGGCTCGGATCCCACGGAGTGAGAGTGCCATAAAGGCCACCTTAAGAAGGAGCCATTGCAACCTGACTCTCAGTCCGCCAGTCAGCCACTCCACACAAAACACACATTGTGCTGACCACGCTGTCCGAGTTATCCCGTCAGTTGGCAACCTTCCAAGCCACGGCATTTAGCGCACCGTGACAGTTTCAAGCGCGTCAGATTGTTTATAGTGAGTAAAATACGCTGAGCTCTCGACCTCACTCTCCCCCCCCCCACCCCCACAATCAGACCACTGTCTGTCAGTTGTCTGATGCGGAAGCGGGCGCAGCTGCTGGTGACCTCGTCTACGTGCACTATGTACACGACCTGGCCCCCTAAACACAAGCACCAGGATTTCACACAACAGGGGGCTGAACGGCTTACATCTCACATGTGTGAGATAGCCAGAGGTCACGTTAAGAAGGAGCCATCGCAGCCTGACTCTCAGTCCGCCAGTCAGCCACTCCACACAACACACATTGGACTAACTGCGAGGTCTGAGTGTAATTGTCAGTTGGGAACCTTCCAACCGCGGCACTCAACGTTACCGCACTCTTCTCCTCCCCCACCTGAGCCCGGTCTCATGACACAGTCAAGACCGGAGATGGGAGAGGGCGCAGGTGGCTTGTGCGACCGGAGACGCCCCTGGGCGTACCACCACACCTGGCTCGGATCCCACAAAGTGGGAGTGCCATAAAGACCACATTAAGATGAAGCCATTGCAGCCTGACTCTCAGTCCGCCAGTCAGCCACTCCACACAAAACACACATTGGGCTGACCACGCAGTCCGAGTTATCCCGTCAGTTGGCAACCTTCCAAGCCACGGCTTTTAGCGCACCGTGATAGTTTTAAGCGCGTCAGATTGTTTATAGTGAGGAACATGCGCTGAGCTGTCGACCTCACTCTCTCCCCAACCCCCACCATTAGACACTGTCCGAGCCGGTCAGTTGCCTGATGTGGGAGTGAGCACGATGGCTGACGGATCGGCGTACCCGTCTTCGCGCGCCACAGCACGACCTGGCCCCATAAAGCACACACCAGGATTCACAAACTCAGGGGATATGGAGCAGCCATCGCCGTCTGACTCCCAGTCCACTGGTCAGCCACTCGACACACACAGCACATACACTGAGCCGACGGCGTGGTATGGTAAAAGCGTCAGATTGGCAGACTTCCCAGCCACGGTTTCTAGGACACCGTGATATACTCTGGTAAATGGTGATTTTGAGGGTGTTGTCGATGTATTGGCGTAGGTAGTGTGCGCTGATGTAGCTTAGCCTCCGGTGGTTTACCGGAGGTTGTCGTGGAGGCGCATGTGTCCTAATAGGCCCATGCGGTGTGTAAATGTGCGGGAACAGTGAGGGCAGTGAAGGCGGGCGCGTCGACTGTATGTCGGAGCCCCAGGCACTGGTTCACCAGCCTCCGTGCGATGGATTCGCAGGTGACCGACCAGGCCGATGCGTGAGATGAATGTGCGGTCGCATTGAGTACAGCTTAGGAGAGATTCCCCATCGCTGATGGTGGTGGTGGTGGTAGTGAAGGCGAAGGCGGTGGTGGTTGCGGTGGTGGAGGTAACAGGCGACGAGTAGATGGATGTGTTCTCTATGATGGTGGGAGTAATGGAATTGATGCCAGGAGTGAGGGTGGGAGAGTCAGAAGGAGGTTTGGCAGAATTTGACGTAGAAATTGGAATTGTCGGATTGTTGGTGCATTGCGTCCGAAGATGTCCAACCAGGCCGATTCGCGCGCGGAAGATGCGTTGACAGCGCGGGCATGTTGGCAGGTCCTGGGCATTGGCGGTGTTGGTCCGGGGCGCTGGTGACTTTCGTGCCGCTCTTTTGGCCATGGCGGCAGCGATCCGGTTGGCCTCATAGATTGCTGCACCAGTCTTCATGGATCTTCTCCATGTCGGTCTATCCTGTGCGAGGTCCTCCTAGGTCGCCGGTTTGATCTGCATTTGCTTCAGCGATTTCTTCAGTGTCCTTGTAGCGTCGTTTTTGACCTCCCTGCCGGCGAGAACCCGTAGCGACATCTCTGTAGAAAAGTTTTTTGGGTAGTCGCTCGTCGTCCATTCTTACTAGGTGGCCGCTCCATCGCAGTTGCACTTGCCTCAGCATGGCATGGATGCTGAGGATTCCGGTCCGCTCCAGGACTTCCGTGTCCGGGATCCTGTCTTGCCATCTCAGCTTCAGTATTCTGCGGAGGCAGCTGAGATGAAAGTGATTCAGCTTCCTGGCTTGGTTCGAGTAGACGGTCCAGGTTTCCGCTCCGTAAAGGAGTGTCGTCAAGACGACGGCCTTGTACATCTTCAGTTTGGTGTTCAGGTGAATACCGTGGCGATTCCACACGGAGACTGCAGCCGGCCGAAAGGCCTGACTAGCTTTGGAGATCCGTTTGGGCAACCTCGTCATCGATTCTCGTGTTGCGTGACATCGTGCTTCCTAGATAAGCGAAGGTTTCCACGTTTTTGAGTTGAGCACCGTTGACATTGATTCGAGGAGCATTGTATTCCGCGCTGGGTGGCGGCTGGTGCATGACAACCGTTTTGGCTGTACTGATTGTTAATCCAAAATCGGCGCAGCCTTCGGCGAAGAGGTCCATGCTCCTTTGCATGTCCTCCTCCGTCACGGTGTTAAGGGCGCAGTCGTCCGCGAAGAGCAAGTCATGGACTGTAGTCGTAGACACGCGCGTTGGAGCCTGCATACGCCGACTGTTCAGAAGGTGCCCGTCAGTTCTGTAGGCGATGCGGATACCAGGCTGCTCATCACGGTAGGCGTCCATCAGCATAGCCGAGAACATGAGACTGAAGAGGGTGGGGGCCAGTACGCAGCCCTGCTTCACTCCGTTGGTCACTGCGAATGCTTCGGATACCGTCCCGTTGTCAGTTACGCGCGCCGTCATCCCGTCATGAAGCTGACGCACATGTGCGTGAACCCCTCAGGACAACCAAATTTCTGCATGACTTTCCACAGTCCGTCACGATTCACCGTGTCAAAGGCTTTCGTTAGATCCACGAAGGTAGTGTATAGGTGAGTTCGCATCTCCTGACACTTCTCTTGTAGCTGGCGGGCGGCAAAGATCATATCGGTTGTTCTGCGGTGTCGGCGGAAGCCACATTAGCTTTCCGGGAGCAGGCCCTGCTCTAGGTGACCGTTAAGACGATTGAGAAGGATACGGGCGAAGATCTTCCCGGTGATGTTGAGCAACGAGATGCCTCTGTGATTATCACAGAGTTGCCGGTTCCCCTTCCGTTTGTAGAGATGGACGATGGTCGCGTCTTTGAAATCCTGAGGAACTTGTCCTTGCCGCCACATCTCCTGGAAGAGTGTTGTGAGTTCTGCCATCAGCCGGGGCCCACCGTGCTTGTAGACTTCCGGTGGGATTGCGTGGGATCCCGGTGCTTTACCGCTGGAAATCTGCTGCACTGCCCAGATGGTTTCTAGTAGGGAAGGCGGCAGATCCATGTCATTGTTCGTGTCCACTTAAGGGAGCCGGTCAATGGCAGAATCGGAGATGGCTGATGAGCAATTAAGGACATTTCTGAAGTGCTCGGCCCAGCGCTTCAGAATTTGCGATTTCTCTGTCAGCAGTGTTATGCCGTCAGAGCTGGGCAGCGGTGCGGACCCCTTGATACACGGGCCGTAGATGGCCTTAATGGCTTTGAAAAAGTTTTTCATTTCATTGCGGTCCGCATACCCCTGGATTTCCTCAGCCTTTCGGATCATCCAGGCATCCTGCATCTCCCACAGCCGTTGTTGTACAAGGCGCCGGCATCTGAAAAAGGCTGCTTTGGTGGCGTCAGTCCGAAGGTCCATGTAGGCTTTGTGTAGTCCATTCTTCTCCGCGAGTAAGTTGCTGATGTCGGCGTCATTGTCGTCAAACCAGTCCTGGTGTCGACGGCGTGCGCGCCCGAGGACATCGAGGGCGTTGGACTGGATGACATTTCGCAGTTGACACCATCGTGTCTCCACGGTAGCGTTATCATCTGGAGCATGCAGGTCCTCCAGTTTCTCGGTTATTTGGTTGCTGAACTCAAAACAGTGAGCAGGCAAATTTAATAAAAGAGTATTTAACTTACCTGGTGGCCTCTTACCTTGGGGCCTTCGTCGGGGTTGCAGTCGGAGCCTCATCTGGGAGATGACGAGGCGGTGATCTGTCCAACCATCGGCATCACGGATCGCCTTGGTTACCAGCACGTCCTGTCGATCTCGCCTCCGGACGAGAACATAGTCCAGCAGATGCAAGCGCCGCGACCGAGGGTGCATCCACGTGGTCTTCTCCCGCGTCGGAAGGCGGAAGAAGGTGTTGGTCAGCAGGAGACGGTGTTCCGCACACGTGCGCAAAAGAAGGAGGCCTTTGTCGTTACAGCTACCGAGACCGTGGGGACCCAGCACTCCCTGCCAGGCAGCGTGGTCCATCCCGACGCGGGCATTGAAGTCACCAAGGACAATTAACTTGTCCTCTTTCGGCACAGTTGCCAGCAAGGCGTGCAGGTCCTCGTAGAATTTGTCCTTCGCCGCATCAGAGCTCGTCATTGGGGGAGCGTAGGCGCTGATGATGGTGGCGAACTGGTCTCCCCGAAGAGGCAGGCGGAGGCTCATCAGGCGATCATTGATACCCTGCGGCAGACATGGCAGACGTCCAACAATGTCGTTCCGGATGGCAAAGGCAACACTAGCGTCGCGTCGCTCTGTCTTTGGCCGGCCGCTCCAGAAGAAGGTGTAGCCGGCACCCACCTCCTCCAGCTGACCCTGCTCAGAGAATCGGGTCTCGCTGAGAGCAGCAATGTCCACCTTGTAGCGCGCCAGTTCCCGAGCGACTAGCGCCGTCCTTCGTTCCGGCCGGTTGCTCCTAGGATTGTCTAAAAGGGAACGAACATTCCAGGCTGCTAGTGTGAGTGGACTCACCCGAGCAACCTGGAGGTTATGGCGAGGGGGATGGGGACGGGGGTATTGTTGTTTGTTTGAGTTTTACGACCGCGTATTTTGCGATCTGCGAGCCGCGGCCGGCTGCAGAAGACGTGATACCCAGCATTTGTTTAGGGCACCTTCCTCCGCGAGGAGGCAAGCAGTGCTGTCCCTAAATAGGGCTGCTCGGACATCCCAAACGGCTGCCGAACTTCACTATGGGTTACGGTTTTGTTTTAGTGGGAGAACGACCCGAGTTAGCCTGGGCCGCCTACGGGGTTGCTGTCGCCCCCACCGTAGGACTTTTTGAGTGGGGGGAGGTGGGAAGTTCGGGAGTCAGACATACCGGGTGTGGAGGCACACACAACACCGGAGACCCTCACCTGGTTTAGCCCGCCGGTCGTAACGGTTGCCCGGGGTGTGGCCGCTGGGAAGAACCCAACTTCGAGGAGCCACAGGTGAGAGTTGGGTACCAGTTAAAAGCGGCCACAGGAGCATTCACCAACTGTACGAGACACATGGAGCGACCAAATGCTATCTGTGTGGGGCTACCCTAACTAGTACCCCTACACCCCAGACAAGGCCTAACCATGCTAACACTTCCAGGGCTTCGCTCGCCTTCACGGCGCATCAGAGTAATCCACTCTGATCTCCAAAAATGTGTAGTCGTGTTTTTTTCTTGAATAAAATCTGTTTTTTTAATCTGCGGAAGCCTGTTAAAGAAATCCTATAAAACGCGAATATAGTTTGCACCGTTTTCTATGTCCACACTAGCACATAAACATGTTTGAGCTTGCGGCGTTTGAACCCAATGTGGAAGTCATGCTTTCGTTTTGGCTGACTGACCTCAACTGTGCGGACGTCATTGTCGTTGTAGTGCCTAGCTATGGACACCGACAGAATGTAACCTCTCGCGGGTAAACAAAGTGACAAATCAATCGGTTTGCCGGTTAAAATGTTTTTGTCGAGCCTCTTGGCTAGGAAATGACACTCTTTGCGGTTACTGGCTGTCGAATCGGAGATCTGCACAAATATCCTGGAGAAAAGACATCAAAATGGGATGACCTTGTCACTTGACTCGCTACCGCCTTGGCTATTTGAACCCCTGCCCCAGTGACTAGGGAGAATTTACTGCCGTTTTCAGTGGGGGTTGCACTTGTGGGAGACGAGCGATAATCAGGCGTTTTTGGTCGGTTTTCGCCCACATTCGGTCGAAGTTTCATAACAATGCGATGATTAACAATGCGGATACCACGACCGTCAGTCCTTCCCCTGTCCTCTTGACGTGTGGTTTTTTGTACTCAGTATCCAGTCCTTGCTGTTGGAGACCTAAGCCCATCGGACGTGTTGGTGTCAAGATCACATTCGCGCAAGCCTTTGAAGCATAACGTTGGATGAAATCGAGACCTGCTTTGGTATTTAATTGCCCTAGCATATCTCTTTACAATTACGTTTTTAATAGGGTCTTCAAAGGCAATGCCTATTACCCTTAAATATGCTGAACTATCCTGAACTACGCAGCCTGTCGTCTTCTTGTTTATCGGCCAGGCCCTGGTCTGTAAGCCTACAGAATGCATCTTCCAGTTCAGCACAGCTCTTACCAGTCAAGGTTAGCAATGCAAGCCAAGCTTGAATGACTGAGGCGTTGAGGGTTCAGGCACCTTGGCTAGAAAGCTTCGCTTCCATATAAATTTAAATAGCCTTTATATTATCAGTAGTGATTCCCCGAATAATCAATGCAACCTTTGCCTGGCCCGTTTTACCCTTTCGCATAAGTAACTTTTAGTCGGATTTGCAAGCTCTCAAGTCAGTAATAGTGTAATTTTAGCTCACTCCTTTTTGCGTAAATCGCCGTGGTCGTTTGGAATTTCAGGGTTTTCTGGGTGAAACGTGCGACATGTAAGATGAACCCTTCCCTCCTCTGGTTCGTCCTTTTACGCACGCCTGTAGAGGGGCTAACGTGGCTCACACTTGACTCATGCACACCTTGCGCTCTGGGAAGGGAGTGGCAGAAGTTTATTATGGATAGAACCGACAGAAAGTACAAATAAAAGTGTGTTCAACTAGCGCCGTGAGGTGGGATGTAGGACAGTTTTAAATCACACGATGTATGACAATGAATCCACGTACATTTTAAACGCAAATCAATTTAAATCTGCCTACAGTCTTCTGTCTTGCGTTTTATTAGTAATTTTGATTTATTATGCGTACAGTCGTATGTAGCTATCCAATCTCCGACGGCTAAGTGAATTTCAGTTCAGGGCAAGATATAGTAGGTTATTGAATTAGAGGGGAAGAAGTCTGTTTAATCTTCCGACCTCTACCACAGTCTTCAAAAACTCAAGATTAGCTCTACGCGGAAACTTAATGCCTACAATCAGACCCGATCAATGGACGCAATTTACACTTTAATTTGAATATTCTCTATTGGAAGCATGTGCTCGTAGTTCAAATTATCGAGTTTTCAGCTGGCTGAACACTTAGCCCCAGGTACTTCTGACCTTGACTGGCGGAGATAAATAAGCCAGCGATAGCCGTTCCAGTCTTTCTTTTTTTCGGTACTTCGCGATGTCCACGATCTTGAAATCTTTTAGTGATCCATCGTTAGAGAGGAAAAAATAACCATTAAACTGGTAGGTGTTCACAGGTGTTACCAATCGGAAGTTGACCCCAACTGGCTATGTGAGTGGTCGGGAAAGTTCCGTGCTTGTCAGTTATGGTTTCACTAGAGTCCCAAGTTTCCAGCGCCTAGCGACCTGTTCTGTGCAATACTTGAGTGTTGATTTTTTCAGCCCTCCAAATTGATTTTGCGCCCGTTTTGTTTGGGTACATGAAAATAAAGCAGGACACAGGTGAAATGGTCGGCGGCTCAGACTTGCGAACTGGGCAATGGTTGGGGCTTTTTTTAGTGCTGTAGATCATTAAGACGGACGCTCTACCAGGCAGGTATGAGATTCGTGTGAGTTTGACCGTCGCGAACGCCGTTGTCCAAAGTGGGCCCTACTGCAGGATGAGCGTAGGAACGGTGACTTGTGCGTAACTCAGTTATATTAATATTAGCCATGGGCAGCATCTACTGGACTCTCCTCGACCGGAAGTTGCATCGTGCGCACTGGCTTACGAAACTGAGCAGCGCGTCTGCGCGTACCACACACGCCTGGCAGGATGGATCAGGTTTTCACATAAATAAGATAGGGGGATCAGGTCTTAAATGAATGGGAATGCCATCGAGGTCAAAGTAAGGGCCAAATAAAGGCTAACTACGTCTTAAGACGGCCTGACACGACCTGATCACTATGCACAAGTTTATCGATGCGTTTGGCCAGTTTTTTGTAAGATGGATAGACAAATGAATGTTATGCTGTACAATAGGCTGGTTAGTTTTGTGAACCACGTAATCTGCGGATTTTCATCTGGTTTGAGTGGAAAAACGCCCTAAATCGGCCGCGGACAATGAAACAGTAGTTTGTGAAGTTAACTCCATACGGCCATATATCTCCGTGGACACTGAAGCACAGTAGTTTTTAGAAGTTAACTCCATAGTAGTACGGAATGCGAAAGTACCAGTCCTGGTTGACAAAACAGGTTAGATCAGAAACTAACGAGTGGCCACAAAAGAATAAATTTTATCCTAGTTCTGCAAGTGGTGTACGAGGTGTACGACATGATTATTTTTAACTGCAGAATACAATCGGCTTCGGCTTTGCCTACCGTTGTCATGGAGAACCATCCACTCCTCCTGCGACCACATTCCTTTTAAGTCTGTGAGCTATGTCAACTCGCCAGGGTATAGACACAAATTGATCCATTGGCTTCCCCAACCCGACCAGCTCCGAGTGGATGGTGGAGGTCACGGTGTAACCGACTTCTCGTGCTCCGCCTCTCTCTCTCTCTCTCTCTCTCTCTCTCTCTCTCTCTCTCTCTCTCTCTCTCTCTTCACACCTCCCACTGCTTGTCCGAGTTCGGTCTGGCATTTTGCTGCTTTTTCGTGACCTCTGTCTCCCATCTGCAGATTGCCTGTTTCGAGAGGCCAGTGAATCGGGGTGCGTCCATTCCTGTATGAATAGCGATAGCGGATCTCAGGTGGCTAGGCACGGGTGTAATTTGATTTTCCGAAGTGCTTCTGCCCCATGAAACAAAGGCCATTTGTGGACCTTTTGAGCTGTATGTGTGTGTGTGTGTGTGCGCGCATGTTTGTACTTTTAGTAGCAGGTCATGCTCAGGGTTATAGTCAACTGCATGGCGATAGAATAAGCCCAAGACAGTTCTGTGACAATGTGATCCTGCACTAAATTACTGGCGTGCTCCGACTGTCATTACCGTTGGAGATAGGCCATACTTGCACACAGGAGAACTTCCTAATTGTGATCTGCGATGGAGCTGCTGTTCTCTTGTATCTTGCGATCATGCCTAATCTATCCGACCTAAGTGGTGACGCCTGGTGGTTCGTAGCAATGGATCTGGAAAATTCGACTCCAAATGGGACTTAAATGCACCTTATCTTCAACGTTCCGTTGTTTTTTGACATGCTTGATCAGGCTGCCAGCTGCCGTTACGCTCTCTTGTGGGCTTTAAATTCGCAGCCGTATATTGACTGATGAGTATAGGCTTCGCGCCTGGGAAGGGCATTATTGATTTATTCGATAGTATAGGCCTTGTGATTGTGTGGCATCATCTAGTCGTGTCTCGCAGTCGGCACTTACTCACGTCATGTTAGCACCCTCCAATGATAGACAACGTTTACACTGACTTTGGTTCCAGATGATTCGTGGAATAATTTTTCTTGGTAATCGTTTTTAATTAGATTATCTTTGATAAAATCGTTATTAGCTTTCATCGCCTAATAAAGATTAACGAGGCAAAATATTAACTTTCACTTTTGCTGACTTGGATAACCTTAAAACATTCTCGTCACCGTATTGTTTTTACTAGTCTTCGATCGATCCAACACCGCACATTTTATCGGGTTGACAAATAATCGCTTGGCCTTTTTTGTTTGTCTCGGGAACCGACTTTGTTTCTTTGTTTCCAAAAAAAGAATAAGCTTGTGGGAAGAGTTGTGTATGTTCACTGGATTTTAATACAGTAATCACGAGAATGCTGATCAAGGACGTTTTAATTCATTGGAAGAAAGTTTTGCTCTAATGGGAGTGGGGTTATGAGGGACTTCAGGGATCTACCTCCAGCTATTTAAAGTAACCCAGCTTTTTGACTTGCGAGATCGTTGAGATGGAGAATTAACTTATCTTCATTAGACGTGGAGCTCGAAAGTATACGTCGTCGTAGCGTCGGAGAAAGACGTTTTGAAACCTAGCTTACATTGACGATGATTATCCATCGGTCGCCGTTGTTAGAGGAGTGGAGTATCATCGACATAATAAACGTTATCAGTCCTGAAGTGTGCTGTTAGATTGACATTTATCGAGTTGCTTTCTGTGTATAAAGTTACTAGCATGTTCAGAAGCCTTCCTAAGCCCCACAGTTGCTGTATGCCAGGATTTCGACTCTTTGTAACCTTCGCATATGCTAGAAGGTTTCCGAGCTCTAGAACCTTCTGTGTAAGTCTGCATCTGCCTAAAGCGTAATAGATTATTTGGTTTTAATTAGTCCGCGACAGGTAGAGTTAAAAAGAAGAGTGGATATGTTAAACATTTGCGAAACAACTGACCAGTATGAAAGCATTTGTCTCATCGATTTCGAGTCACTGCAATTTGGGAGAAGCTGCGCAGTTTTTGTGTGCGCAAAAATCGCTTTTGTACGCGTGTTGTTGTAGGTATTCACTACCGCACTCAGCTCTGTCAGCTCGTCGCACAAGGTTGACTACGTGGACGCCTTGAATGGGATCCACGCCGTGTGACCGCAGATGGGCTGTTTTCCGTTGTCGTTATTCTTTCCTGTGACACGTACCTTTAGTTTTGTCATTGCCGGAAGTCGATTAAACCAACACTCGTGGGCGGCCCCGAAGCAAGACAGTGGCTCCAATCCATGGTTCAATCGGCGTATGCGTGGCGTCTCCCTTCCCCTTCTTCTGATTGGGCGTAACCAGAATCTGCTCAGCCGCAGCTTGTTGACTTCCCTTTAAACAACTATCAATCCAGTTACAATGTCACAGTTAACGTCTGTTGACCTCGATTAGGCATTATTTTAAAGGTCACTGCATTAAATACGAAGCACTGTCGACTGCCCTACACTGGCTTTTAAACGAAAAGGGCTAGTGCAGTTCTTTCAAGCTATCGATAGGCCTCGAACCCTTGCATCAGGCAAGTTCGTAAATCGATGTCTGAAGGCTTCTCAGTAATGGTGTTATCGGCCGCTCTGGTTGATCTCGTTCAGAAAAAATAAATATTAATAAGTACATATTTTCATTCATTCATTCATTCATTCAAATCATTGGAGGATTTTAAGATGGCTTATTTGGAAGGAACCACATTTTCTGGAGGCTTATTATTTGAGACAGGAAAATATTTTGACTTATAAAAGAATTTGGCATTAACCTATGCACAGTTTACTAAATGCTGACTTCCGAAGCCTATGCTGAATCTTCGAGGCCTATTTCTTTGACTAACAAGACGCTTTTCATGAAAACAAATGCGAAAAAATCGAGATTTGTTTTGGGAAAAATACGGCCTAATAGATTTTTAAACCACTAAGCTGACCGTATCGAACATCGTGCAGTAAAGTGTGTGAATTATTGAAAAGTTTAAACCCTGCAGTCTCATACCTTTAATTAACGAGTTTCACAAATTTCTTGATGTAGTTCTTAAAAAAACAATTAGGTTTTCATAAACATGAAAACAACTCAAAAACCGTATGATACTTAAACTGCGGCATTTATGCGAGTATGTTCGCCGTTGTTATATGAGACGATCCCCATTGAAGTAGGCATTTATACATGCATGCCTGTCTATTTATTTCGGTCAATTACTGACACCTTTCAGACCTCATCTCCACACAAATGTTCCGTGCGTTTAGACGTCAACGGCATTTAGTTGTGAACGGGATGCCTGGGGTTTAGTGAATGTTAGGGAGGCCACAGTGCGAAGCCACACACGCTGGGTTTGTTAGTGGGGTTATAAAGGTGACAGCCGGACCGTTTGAACACTAATTAAGTGGTATTGTCATGGTTCAGTTGCCTGCATCCGCTACGTGCCAAAAGGATGCGTAGCTGGATCGAAGTGGTGACTAGCGGTGACCGCGTCGACAAGTTCATGGGGGTCCCAACCCTGGCGATGTTTGCTTTCACACGTTGCTATAGGAACGAGGGGTCAAGGCGAGAGCCGCGCCAAGTAACCGACAGGCAAGATCAGCTTTACTGACGTTGAAAATTTTCCTAACGGTATTCCATGGTTTAACCCGTTTGTGTAATTGAAGTCTCTGTTTCCACCTTCCTCTCTTTTCCGAAGGACAAAGAAGACCAGTGAAAAAATTGTTTTTGATTTTTGATCAGTTTAGTAGCCTATGCACACATCTGCACTCACTGATTGCATACGTGTGCTTACGGTTCCTTCTTTGGCTGCCGCTTTCGCCTTGTCACTCATGCCTCCCGAATGTTTGTTTGTGTATTACTTACTTTAGATGCAGGTTTCACACTAGGTCAGCCCATCTGTCGATTTCATCCCCAGATGACTAAGTTCGGGCCTGTTGCATGTATGAGGGAAGACGGACATAGTGAGGTCCGTCTAACTTCGTTGCAGCACTTATTTATTTAATTGGAAAGAACAAATGCTCCCCAAACCAACACGATTAGCCATCAGTTGTGGCTTCGCCTGTTGCCCGTTCAATAGTACAACGTGACCCTACTTAGGCTGCATTTGCTCTGTTTAAATATGGCTTTTACTGGAATTCTCACTGAAAGATCAAGAACCGGTTTCTTGTAGTCGGATTCGTGCGGAGTTAGTGCCAGCAAGTCTGTGGTGCATGTAACCGTAACCTGTGCCTCGTTATCCACCACCATATCGTCTTGAATTTGTCATAAAATTGAAACCCGGTGGGATTGGTAGAGGACGTTGACGCAGGTGTAACGCAAGTCTGCCTTACTATGATGTAATTTGCGCACTAGTGACCACCGAGCCTTTGGGGTGGTGACAAAACGAAGCGTCTTTTAACTTCAACCTAACTTACCAGCCAGCGATGAGCGAGAAACGCTGTAACACAACCGATCCGACTGGGTTTTATAAATCGGACGTACAGCCAGGGCTCGGTATCATTAGCCGATGCCGACAATAATCTAGTATTAACTGCGTTCGGTCTTATAGATGAATCGACCCAACCCTCATATCCGATCCTTGTTCAAGTTGTCTGTTCAAGCCGGCTGTGCGTGAGATTGAGCGCATTTATCGGCGTGAGCAAAAGCCGCGGTCTAGAGCGTGTCACACACATACCTTAACCTGACGGAAGTGAGAGCTACCAAGAAGGTCTTGTAGCGGTGTCGTTACAAAGGTCTGACTCGCGTTTCAAAGGCTGACCGGCCATTTTCCGAAGCACGGCGGTTAGCATGTCATAGCAGTTTCAAGCACGCTCGATTTATTGTAAGTAGGAAGGTGTTGAATTGTCCAGAATAATTTCACCTCAGTATCGGCCTTGCGTGCTCTGCCCTCGCACTCAGTTACTTTTCGGCTGCGTGTGGTAGTTAACACACTTCGTATTATCTTCCTTCTTGAAGACAGGCACAAGAATGCACGAGCCCCAGTCATTAGGAAATACTTCGTCTCTATACACCTGCTCCATCACATCATAGAGCTACAGCGCGAGATTGTCGACACGAGCCTTGTTCACTTCTGTGGGAATACCGTTCTCGCCGGACGCCTTGTTGCTGTGCAGCCTCTTTATTGCATCGGCAAATTCTCCCTTGGAAAGGGACCACACGACACTGCATAGACTGGAGAAGGATGAAACTTAACTGCAGAGGAAAGTGAGGGTGTGATTAGTTGCTCATCAAAGTCGAATAGGTTCTTGAAGTGTCCATGCCATCGATCTACCTTGAACAAGTTGTCAGTAATAAAGCCACCATTCACATTGCAAACAGGGTCACTAAGTTTCGAGGGCATACCACTAAGTTGGCGGATAATTTGGTAAAGTTTGCAAGTGTCACCAAAGTTTCGGGCTTGCCCGATTGAGGTAGGTATTTCAGACCAAAATTCCTGCCGGTCATCCCTATCCGAATTCGCTGTCATGTTCCGGAGTTTGCGGAATGAATCAGCCTTGCGGGACCTGGCTTGAGTCATCTGGGCAGGCAACTGCAGGGTTCCTCCACTGGTCCAGTCATTGTGGCGCTGCTGGGTGAATCCGAGAATTTTCTCAACTGCTCCATAGATGGATGTCTTCAGTGATGACCATTGATCACAACCTTCGCTGTCGGCTCGGTTTTGGTAAAACGTGTAGTGGGGAAGGTGTTGAATTGTCTTCAATAAGTCCACCTCAGTATTGCCCTTGCTTGCTCTTCCCTCTTACTTGGTGTCCACAATGAGTGCCGCGGTATAAAGCCCACTCTACCGTTTGCAACAGATACACACGACTATGCTTACGAACCCACGCAGTCCGCAGTCTAATGCATGCATTGCATGCTCTAGCTGACTATATTCTGTGTTCTTCTGAGTTATACTGCTCTTTTTCATAACGTTAGGAAACACTGTAACTCGTTCTTGCAAATAACTTAGTCAGCCTTTTCTTAAATAAGGCGCCCAAAGTATGCGGCGACTGAGGTGAATAAAGTTGACCGAAAACCTTTTCCGCGAACGTAGACTTATCGAGATGCATGAAGGACCTTTCCATTCCACACCTACTGATACTGCCACGTCGTATAAGCGAGCTATCGGTTCTGTGGATTACTTTAGAAGTTAGGTTTAGCGTCTCGTTAGTTTCGATACACGTCAGTCTTCAGAAATTGTTGTAGCTTATAGTTGCTCGTGTTATTCGTTTTACCGTCACTAGTGCTCTTATCCAGTTCCCCTGCGCATCCTTAAAAAGCATGTCGAATTAACTGTGCCTTTCAAAAGCACCGATATCCCCATTTTTTGCTGCTATTGATCCATGCTACTTAGAGGATATTTAATTGCGATAAAGTTGCCTATTTCAAATGGTAACCTGTTCTCTGCCGTCCCCTCCCACCCTATCATTTCTTCAGGAGCATGAGATCAAGACCGCAAGCGGCATTCCTCTGCACGTCTACGTGCAACCGTCAAACGCAAAGAATGCCATTGTGACTTACCACGACATTGGCACTAATCGTGAGTTGTTTTTCGCAGTCATTATTATGATTATTATAATCAGCATGTGGCACACATCGGACTGACGTTTCATACCGCGTCAGTCACTGCGCCTAACCTCATTCTCAGTGTGCTTGTTGTGGACTTGTTTTTGGTATGCAAAAGGAAAGACCGCGGGAGATCGTTTCAGCCCAAATACTTTCTTCACTCCCCCCCCCCCTACAAACAACTAAACGGGCTAAAAGTTGGGGCTTATGAGATTGCCAACGGACGGACTGAGTTCGTCCTTCTGAGTACTTCTCAATTACCTCCTCCGGACTCACATTTTCGTTTGCATTGACAGAGTGAGCTAGATGTCGTCAAAGTCCCCTCCACTATGTGTCCAATTCACGTGCAAGTCACCACTTCGTTCTCTCCACGAATGTGGTAATCCTCGTGACTTGTTATGGATCAACTATATATTTGAAGGCATGGGTAGAATTGGGCGAACTTAGGAAATAGTACTACGCGTCTCTTAACATCCAAAATTTCCTTCTATGATGCCCTGACGCATAAATCGGGAAGTTCATGGTGCCTGGGCGAAAGTTGTAGATAACTGCCTCTTCCATAGTAGTAAATGTTGTTATCACATGTTATTGGCCTCTCTCCTTTCCCTCCAGGACTGACAGCCAAACGCCGTGGTTATTACAACCGAAATTTCACTTTCCATCTGTGGGCAGCTGGCCCACAGTTAGCGCTACGTTTTTATCAAAAGAATAAGCAGTATTCACTCGGAGGGATTTATTGGAGTTCGGACATGTAGAGTAGTTATTTTGCCCATTTTCAGAGATGAGAAAGCCACGCAAACAACCCTCACTTTGCTCGAGGCGTAGGCCAGCCGCTTCTGACCCACATTTCTCAGTGACCTCTGTCACTTCCGTCCTTGTTGACCGTCGAGATAATTGGCGGCCCCGATTGTTCCGCGCCCTAGTTGTCCCCCGTTACAAAATTTTTTTAAAAACCAGATATGTGGAAGGCAAATTAAGGTGGGGGTTGACATAACACTCAGTGGACATCCAGACTTCTTGTGTTCGCTTTGCTCAGCCCACAATCTAAATGGCGTCAAAGTAGAAGACGTGTTCCATCTGCACGGCATGGGTCGCTACCGCCGACTTCCGGTCCAACCTTCGCACGGTCGACTGATGCTCATACATTCGCGTTTATCGCCGCCGGCTGGTTTCCCCAACTTGGTTGCTCATCCCGCTGTTGCATGAAAGTCGGTAGACAACGGCCGACAACTACTTATGGGGAGAGTCTTTTGGCCTAATCCTTTTTCGGCGGATTGTCAAGTCAGGCCTGTGAGCGGCTCTTGTAGTGAGGGGTTTAGCCACGGCTTCAGTATCGGAGTGCTCGCCGCAATTTCGCTCCCTTTGTTGCATTCGGCTCCGTTCCGCGAATGCTTACTGATAGTCGTTAGCTCTGAAAAGTTCCCGACGGAGCCTCATCCTAATTCCTTTGGCGGTTGTCGGGCTGCTCTGAGTTTCCACCCCCCCCCCCCTAGTATAGCGGATGCTTGGTGCTTTAACTGAGTATTCATACCGTGTTAGTCGGTTTTATGTAGCCTAGCTTCACTAGTTTGCCATCGGGTTGGTGGCAGGCGATAAAATACAAGATCGGAAGTCTGTCCTCCACTTCTTCCATCGGAGCGCATCGAGTCCCGTTGTTCTTTGTGGTAGTTACTATTATCCCGGTTGACAGTCACGGGCTTCGTATCGAGCAATGTGTGCCATAAAATGAAAACTGTGTATGTCCTTTCAGTCTGTGAAGATAAATTGGCGAAATAACTACTCTAAATGTCAAACTGCGAATAAACCTGTCTTGATGAACGCCGCTTCTTCTTGTGACATGCCAACTGGGATGCGCATTTTCACTACCTCAGACTAGTTTTCTCTATCCATTTCACACTGTTTGCCCCGCCTTGGCCTCCATGCGTCTAAGCATATCTGTTGCCATTCGCTGCTCTAAACAACTTCGGGTTAACTGGGTCACTGCTTTTCGCGTATACACCTTAATCTCTTTGTTTTTAGATTTTGTTTTCTCTCTTTAAAATAGACCTCTCCTTTACGGGTTTCTTTTCGTACCCTGAGATGCGGGTAATAACTCGTCACTTTACGGTCTATCACGTGTGTGCCCCTGGTCACCACGAGGGAGCAGATGCCGTTGCGGCCAGGTAAGTCGTCCCCTCCGCCCTACTCCTGTCTTCTGCTGATGCTCTCCTCATTCCATTTTGCTTTGGCATTCATTTCTGCGGCGTGTAATTGCTAGATTAGTTCGATTTTCGTTTACCTGCATTGTAGTCCGTTACCTTGCCTTAATTTGGTTTTGCCTTACCGCGAGTGATTCTATAAATTTCAACAAATTGTAATCGATAAATTTCCACACTTGGTTTTCCCCCTCCTGCATTGTCACCGTGCTGCTTTCCATTTGCAACTCAAAAGAAGTCCGCAATTTTAGCGATTTATCGCAGACATCGAGAAACCGGGGTCAACCACTGGCTGCTTTGATTCCTTGAAAATATTGCCTGATTTCCTTTCATATATCAGATGCAGCAGATCAGCGCACTGGTAACCATGAGAAATCATTTTTCGTCAATTCACATTCTGTTATTTCCTGAAGGGAGAGAAGGAAATCGGGTTGGGGGAACAAACATATCAGTCTGCGACCGCTCAATTTTTTCTCTTATAACGGCTCGCGTTATTTATTTGGCCTCCTAAGCGTTCTAGAACATCCCCGATCGTCGTATGCTTATTATGAAAAGCGTTCTAGAACATTTCATCCTACGGCGTGTCTGCCGTGGATTGGCCAATTCATTCGTGGGCGTCCCCTCGCGGCAAAATCTCGAATTTTCGACCGACTATTGATTAGGCCGCACGCGTGAGTCGCTCCATTTTTCAGCCGATAGCATTTCTGGAACACATGCCTTCCCATCAAGTATTGACAGCTTTCGTCTCTATATGCAGTAATATTCAAAAGTTTAAGTGCCCAGAACACGTTACTTTAAACTGCTATGGGAAATAACTAACTGTACATAAGCAAAAACAAACGATTGGAAAAAAATATACCATTTTAATGTATTTTTTCCTCGTAAATTATCGGCGATGGCTAACAACCATGTCACTGGAGGAAACACGTCATTGCACATAATGAATTTTAACATTTTTTTCAGCTCATCACTCTTTTAACTCTTTCTACATAGGACGAAATTCAACATGCTTACAAATGGGTGGAGTGTCAGCTTCGTAGCACAATTCATCATTATTCATCAAGCAAATTTTCGTTTCTCACTTTCACTCTTTCAGGCTGTCCTGAGTCTCTTAACTCTTTAGAATACATATCGAACATTTAGTCTGCTCCGCTTCAAGGCGTTTGTGAATACTAAACCACACAAAGCACTTTTTCCGAGTTTTGCTTACTAACTTATTTAAGTGTCGTTTTCGACAGGTAAATTTCAGGGCAGTGCGTCATATTAATTAACACGAGATCGTGTTCCATGCCCTTCTGAACTCCGAGGCGCGGCGTGGGTGGTCTTTCGAATACTGGAAAGGTTATATACGGATTTTAGCGTTTGGTGACTTAGCCAGTAGTCTACTTCTGTCTGCTATTATAACGAACCCACTGGTTTTCGCTTCTACAATTGGCCTATTAGAATATGTCTGTGAGCGCCGATCGCAGATGATAGAGCGTTGTTTCTATAGCTTAGGTTCTGCGCCAACGCCTGGGATGCTATATGGATGGCTAATGACGGAAACTACCCTAAAAACAATCACTAATGTATCTATCATTTCTAGTTCCTTATTTCTCGGCTAAATTTTTGAAGTCACAGACTCTCACAGGGAATGGAATGACGAGCGTTTCTAGCTTATTGGTAATCAGCAGCCAGCCATATTCTAGCCCCTTGACGGTAAGCCCTGGAATTCGAGCGTTTGAGTACAGCGCTCGTTCGGTCGTATCACTGGCTTGGCTACTGGGCAAATAATTCTCGTTCTGTTTTGGCTCCAGGCTGTAGTCCAGTGACGATTGATCTGGAATTAATCATGAAGGGTAAAAAAGGCGAGTGCTCGCATCTGTTTTCCTCCTTTACTTTATGCTCTTGGGCAGTCAACATCTACCCCGAATTATCCTCATTTATTGTTTTTCTATGTGCGTCAGCTCGACTACGCCTACTCAGCCCAGAAGTATTTGGCACCGGTTTTCTGGGTAATATCCCCTCCTCAGATGTTCGGCCTGTAACTGTTTTGTGTTGTATTACCCCATCTGCCTCATGCATGTGGTTTCTGGCACCCCTGTTTTTATTCCTCTCCTTCGCTGAGGTCTTTGGTTCTTCCCATTTAGCGTTGTGTTTTATGTTGTCTTCTGCCTGGTGGGTTTCTCTTTCTTGCTGTTTTTGTTGGCTGTGACAATTCCAGTTGGTCTGCCAAGCTGCTGTCCGGTCCATTCGAGGTTTTGTGACTGTTTCGTTGGCAGTTCAATTGATTGAACGGTCCTGCTTTCTCAACGAGGATCAAACCACGAGGGCGCGCTGTTCATTGCGTTTTAATTGATCTATGGCGAGGATGACTTGCGTCACATTGGCTTCACTCTCATCGTTTGTGACCAACGGAAAATGAGTTTCGGGTTTTTCTTCTGACCGGGCATTCATCTCCCCGCCTCAGCAAAATTATGTGGCTGCTATCTGGGCGGCGTTCGATTATAATCCTGCCTTACTACTTTGAGGTCATTCCGGCGTGTGACAGAGTGTCTGCATTGCTTTGAATTTCCTCGAGAGCTATTCGAAACACATCCATAGCAGTTTCCATGCTGAATCTAGGGCACTTAGTTTCGCAGTTTTTCTTACATCTTCTTTGTGACCTCACAACACATGTGATGCTAACCTAAAAAATACCAAATAGTAGTGTCCCCTGCCTGCCTTTCCACCACCCTTATGTAAATCGACCAACCAAAAAACATTTCAAAAGCTTTATCGTACCTACTCGTTTGATGAGACCCCTCTCCCTCACCCTTCGCACTTTCATCATCTCCTGAAGACGAAGAAGAAGAAGAAGAACAATGGGCGAGTTAATGGACCAAATTTTATATGTACTGATGTTTCGAAAGCCTTCTTGCTTCCATCATCAGAGTATTGTGGTTGGTGCTCCTGGCGGTCTTGCCGCGTGCCTCGTATTATATCCATGGTGGACGCGTGAACTTCCACCTGCCCGTTCACTGCAGACTTCCATAGACCTCCCCAATGTCGAACGCCGGTGGGCTCGCGTGACCTCTCTCCCCTTTGGAGCCGTCGTAGGTTTAGGCGAGGCAGCGTTTCTGTTGGCTTCCCCCACGTCAATCAGCGGAAAGATCAGTCGTTGCTGCTCTCGTGAGTCGTTCTCTGTTTTGCGGGCATATTGACCTGGCAGTGTTTGACTTTGGCCATGTGACCTCCGGCCGCCACCCCTCTTTTCCGTGAGCGTGGGCTCTCGGTTCCGTGTGCTCATTTGCCTTATTGGCACTGGTCGAACTGATCCGAGCCTTGCACGAGACGCCTGGTAGGCGGAATGTAAGCCTATAGCTCGGTTGAGCGTGCCAGTCGTGAACCAACTCCCGAGCACCAGCCATCTTCTCATTGGCACGGCCAACCGCCCTCGTTTTTTCGAAGGCGAAACCGTGGTTCAGCTGTTGCGCGTGACCATAAAACAAACGACAACTTGTCCTTGTGGATGATTGCAAGGTGGTTTAAATGCAACTTTATGTCCAGGCGCTTGCCCGTTTCACAAAAATACCTTGCATCACAATCTTGGCATGGTTTGCTGTAGACCACTACTGATTGTTCTGTTACCAGTAGTGAGTCTTTCGGCTTCATATCTTGCTGTCTTATGGTACATTCTGGTTTATGAGCCACGCCAATCCCAAAAGGTTTTAAGAATCTTGCCGTCGCTTCTGAAAGATTTCTCACAAAGGGGATTGTGGGCCAAAACTTTGGCTTTTCTTCGCTCGACCGCTCAAACGGAGGCTTCCAGAGGCATTTGTGGATGAAGGAATTTGGATGAATATGGAGCAAAACTGGGTACGTGGTTATTCCACAGTGGCTGCTTGTCTTCGACCCAACTGTTCATTGAAATTTCGGGACTGACCCTAAAAAGTCATGTCCTGATCACCTGACTCCATGTCCTGCTCTTAATAATTTCAGAAATTATTTCCCCGATTATTCTCTGGATTCCATGTACCAGAAACCACATAGGGGATTGCGAGCCAAAACTTTGGCTTTTCTTTGCTCGACCGCTCAAACTGAGACTTCCTGAGGCATTTTTGGATGAAGGACTTTGGATAACCGTTGCCTGTAAAAAGGGCATGTAATTATTCCATCTCCTTCCCACTGTCGTCGCTACAGTGTGTTTGAATACGTCGAAAGAGGGTTTTAACACAACTGCGTTTGTGACCAACAGGGTGGTTTCTTCGGAAGTGGAGGATGTGCGTAGTGTTTGTTGCCTTACGGTAGACCATTGTCCTTATCTTGCCGTCTGCCAGCTTTGTAACTTGGACATCAAGGAAGGGCAACTGATTGTTGACTTCTTCTTCCATGGTAAGCTGGATGTCGGGAAAGTTTTAATTCAACAATTCCCTGAAAGCCTGCAAGTGCCTCCTCTCGATTTTGACGAACATGTCGTCGACGTATCTTGCCCAGAACTCCGGCGAGTACGAGCTGAAGATGAGCTGCTCAAGCCTCTGCAAAACTACTTCGGCAATTAGTCCAGACAGAGGCGAACCTATTGGCGTCCCCTTCTTTTGCTCGTAGACCTGGCCGTTGAATATGAAGAATGTCTTGAGACACAGTTCTAGGAGTTCGATGATATGCGCTCGTTTGAGTTTTTGGTCGGTCTCGTCATATTTTTCCTTGAGAAAGCCGTCGATAGTATCGATAACCAATGTGGGTGGGATAGAGGTAAATAACGAGATCACGTCGAAGGACACCATCACCTCGTCTGCCTCTACTTCAAGATGTTTGATGCGCGTTAAGAACTCGTCAGCTGACTTCACTATCCACTTCGAATCCTTGGTTAGGAAACAAAGTCGCTGATACAACCACTTTGACAGCCCAAAGGTTGGGGTGCCACGAAAGGAGACGATGGGGCGTAGGGGCACTCCTGGCTTGTGAACATTTGGCAGACCGTAGAAGCGTGCCATCACGGCATCAGTGGTTTTGTGGCCAGCACTTCTCTTCGCGTGAGAGCTAACGCCTTCCTCAGCTTGTCGACCCTCTTGTTTATGCTGTTCACGAGCCTTTTGCAGTTGCTGGTAGTCGATGGCACATAGGATTCCTTGTCCATCAAGAGATTACTCATTCGAGCGCCCTTTGTCAGCGGACAGGGTGACGATGTCCTCTCGTTGTTCTGCTTTTGAAATTATCGTCTGACGTTTGTGTTGGAGGAGCAGATTCGCCACTTGTTGCCGCATGACGTTTTTGCACTCCTCACCCGCATCGCACTTATGGAGCGCAGACTCGAAGGATGCGATGAAGTCTTCTGGTCGAGCATCTTCGTGTTGAATTTTGTGTCATAGGATAGAACCACTAGTTGTTGCTGAGTGAGCCGATCGGAGGATGAGTTGTAAACCAGGACCCCATCGGAGAAGAGTTGCTTTGTCGGACTGATTTTCTCAATAAGGCAAATGAGCACGCCGAACCGAGAGCCCACGCTCATGAAAAAGAGGTGTGGCGGCCGGAGGTCACATGACCAAAGTTAAACTGCCTCGCAAATGCGCCCGCAAAACAGAAAACGACTCACGAGAGAAGCAACGACTTATCTTTGCGCTGATTGACGTGGGGGAAGCCAACAGACACGCTGCCTCGCCTAAACCTACGACTGCTCCAAAGGGGACAGAGGTCACACGAGCCCGCCGGCGTTGAACCTTGGGGAGGTCTATGGAAGTCGGCAGTGAACGGGCAGGTGAAAGTTCACGCGTCCACCATGGATATAATACGAGGCACGCGGCAAGACCGCCAGGAGCACCAACCACGATACTCTGATGATGGAAGCGAGAAGGCTTTCGAAACATCAGTACAAAATAAATTTGGTCCATGAATTCGCCCCCTTTTTTTCTTCGGGTAAGTAGGTTCTCACCGATCGGTTCCAGGACTCACTCGTCCCGTTGTGCCTTGGGGCTCACTCTCGAGCCCAGCCAGCAGCCACAAGACGGCTAAGGATATAGGCTGAATAACGTGACCGACAAAGACAAGGGTCAGTGGAATGGCCATTTCTGGTTTATTAGCCGTCATTAATCAGCCATACCCAACTGCAGGCGCTGCAGCGCCCGAGGCTCGAACTCGTGACCTGTTGGTTAGAAGTCTAAGACTACACACTGCGCCACGAGCCCGTTGTCTTGCTCGTGGTATATGCCACCTCAAAGTTCACTTGCCTGCCGCAACGGCGTTCATTGGTCAAGGGGTATCAAGGGTTCCGCCTCGCGCTAAAAGTTACCTTTGATCGCGCTCGCGCCGGGTGCTTTTGCGTCAAAAATATAAACCTTAACAGAACTCACTATACTTTGACAGCAAGCTAGCAATTTAATCCGGCGTTTCATAGACATACTCCTGCGCACCCCTCAGCGACACCGAGCCAGGCGTTGCTGATACAATTTGATGCATTCTTCTCATCCCTGCACACAAAAAATCACCAAAGTTGTGACGCCTCCAATGAATATCAGAGTAACTATCTCTTTCTCCTTCGGCACTGTCGCGTTTTCGCGCTGCCGCCTTGTAGATTCGGATCTTTCATTTCCCCGTTGAGGTAGCCTTTCACGTGAAATATGCCTGTTGCGAGGCGCTGATCCTTTTCACAAGTGCGCAGTTTCGCCTCGCGCTGGTACGTATTAGTTTCATATTTTACGGTGATGTAACTGCGTGCAACTCAGGACCACAAAAGCGAATCAGTCCACAGTTCTTTAGCTGGTAACCTCGGCTGTGTGTGCGTGTTTGTAGTGCCTTAAGCCTCCAGTTGGATAAAAATAAGCTTTAACGGACGTTTGAAGCCTTATTCAATGGGGGAAACGAGGTCTACTCCCTGTGCCAGGTGCAGGTTGAGGCGAGACGACACTGGATGGCGCCCTCTACTCCGTCTCGGCGAGGATGACGGCTGACAAATATGTTGTTCCCTTCTACGGCAAGAACGTAGTATGTGACCCAACTCAGGGAACAAAGGATTGGTCAGCGAGTACTAGGAAACCGGTGGTACTAGGATTTTTATGAATGGAGCTAAAGGGAGAAAAGGATGGCGTTAATCTAATCCCAAACCTATCCATTGTTTTCGTTAGAGTTAGCATTAGTTGCCGGGTTAGTAGGGTCGCACTAACTACCGCGGCGTCCAAATAGTCGCCGCCTGAAAGGTTGCCATTGGCGCGATACTTGGGTCCTCATACTGCTAACGAAATATAGTACCTGGTCTTAATAACCCTGGCATAGAATGCTAACCCTAAGGAACATAATAGATAGAGTTAGGGTTACGTTGGCATGTAATACGGTCGCGAATTACACGCCAACCCATCTTTTGTTCCATAAGTTGGGTCGCATATGATGTTCTTTGCCTTTCTGTTATGTCTTCTGCAAAGTACCTTTTTCGATTTTTTCAATTTTCAGTCCAACTACGTCTAATTAGTCAACAGAATCGCACAATTTAGTAATGCGATCTGATCTGAGCAACAAGTGTCCTTGAAATAGCCAATGACCACAGTCCAATCAACATTCTCGAAGGTCCATCCCGGCGCAGTATTCTTAACCTTAAAAAAATACTTAACGGGAAATATTACTCCCTGCACTGTATGGTTATTTTTGGCAAGTTTAATGTTATTGTACCTTTTAAGAAAGTCTATTGCCTAAAACGATCTGAGGCCGATAATCTGGGATGTATTCGCTAAAAACAATCTCCTCATTTCACCTTACATTGATTGAGCTAAAACCCAAAAAACCGATATGCTTGCTGAAAGGATGAGTTTGCTTAAAGTTTTTTCCCGTGTTTCTAAGGAGATGGACAGCACCCAGGAGGTTTTATGTCAATAAACCGCTCAATTTACTCAGAGTGAATGTCAGAGGAAATCAGAAGCATTTGAAAAACTTAAACTGCGCAAGTACAGGGGAAGGGAGCATTGTTCTCACAGTTTGCTGCCGCACACAGTTTGCCTGCCTTTTCGCATGGACCTTATCGGAATGTGAATGCATCGCCAAAATAACTGCTGTGTCCACACGTACGGACGGTTCCATGGATGGTACTCCGATTGACTACGTAGTCGATCATTCACGTCGGCGAACGTCGGAAATGAAATCTCTGCACTTCATGCTCTCTTCTGGGTGATGAATGGTCACAGCGTATGTGCTGGGCAGCCTGGACATACGGTAAAAATGAAGGCGTTATTCTATAGCGTAATGTCACAGTGAAGACTGTCTTCGGGTGCCAGTAGAACGAATATCATGACCCAGAGCCGGAGAATTCTGATTTGCATGATGGTTCCTTGAACGGGAATTGTTGAAGTCTTTTAAAGATGTGAGAGCAACAAGGTGTGAAAATACGAGCTATTTCAACTAAATGTACGAAAGCATAATCCTTGGAGTGTAAATTTACTCCCTCCGCTGATCTTTATCTTTCGTTTGACTTGGTTTTCAACAGAGGGATGCTGTTTCGGTGGCATATGTGCAGCCAAATCACAATTGCCTTTTATAGGCACGACGATAAATATCGCTATCAAGATTCTCTCAATCCATTTTACCCACTTGTGAAAAACTCGGTGGGATTCAAACCCACGCCAGCAAGGGGAAGGCTTTAGTACAGCCAGCACTCTAGCCAACTGAGCTACCAGGCCCCACCGGGAGCCGTGAGTTTAATCACACTTGGGTCAAGTTACCCGCCCAGCCTACTGCAACGTATGGAATCCACCAATTCTGATAGAGTAATCTGACTGCCCAAGCAGGACTCACGCCGGCAAGGGGAAGGCTTTAGTACAGCCGACGCTCTAGCCAACTGAGCTACCAATTCTCTTAATCTGCTACTTGAAACCGGATCTAACTGGCTGCGGTATTTCGCAGGTTTAACTATTACGCGATTACTCTACAGGAGTTGGTATTATTCAATCTAGATTTGTACATAATCTTCAGAAGGCTGTTCATTAATGTTTTTCATCGCCGAACTTGGCAAGTTGTCTTCAGGGAAAACTACTGCTTTTCTTTGGGTTCCAGGCAGCCGGTCAAACATGGAGCACACTTACACGCCCTTGCGTAATTTGGATACTCATTCCGTCACATGATCCTTCATTTTTGAACTGGTTTGTACTCCACCTGTCAACAATTTTTCTGTTTTAACCGTGACTTATCAACCCAAATAACTGCCCACTCGATGAGGATGTCACATACGCTGTCCACTCCAGGCGTTCATACCCATGGTTTCCACCGAACTTTACTCGGTCTGATGACTGTAAAACCCTATTTTTTCAACATCCCTCTCGATATTCACCCTCAGGTCGTAAAACCCAAGAGTTAGTGAACCAATTACCAGTCTCGCATCTCAGTAACCTCCTATAGTCTCCTAACGCTGTTACACTGACTGGCCACTAACTGCCATTCACTCATAATCACCACTTTTTTCGTGTTGTCTCAGCCAAAGAATACAAGTGGTTCTGAGTTCGCCCAAATATTTGCCAGTCTTACTTTGCCTTACTGCCCCCGCTACCCACACCTCGATCGTTAACCGCATCGTTTTCTCTGCCGGATAGCGTTTCGATTTCGAGAGAAGATAATCTCGTGTTGCATTTATTCGTTGATGAACGCTCACCGATCGCTAACCGAACTCACTCGTTCGGCTCTTCCTTGAGGCTCACTTTCGGGCCCCGCACAACGGCTAGTAGTAGAATAGGCCGATACATATTGCCGGTAAAGACAAGGGAGACTGGAATGGCCATTTCTGGTTTATTAACCGTCGTCAACCCCTCATATCCAGCTCCAGGTGGTGCACCACCCGTGGATCGAACCCGCAACTCGTTGATCAGAAATCCACCGCTCTGACCATTGATCCACAGGCTCGCTGTCTTGCCGGTTTAGATAGGGAATTTTAACTTGAATTCGTTGATAAACACTCATCGATCGCTAACAGAACTAACTCGTTCCGCTCTGCCCTGAGGCTCCCTCTCGAACCCCACCAGCAACCGCATATCGGCTAGTAGTATGTCATGTGTCGAGCAAAACGACAAACCGCTGGTTGGGCAGATTCTGCCGCGGCTCTACGTACGCCTCGCGGGCGCACTGTACTCACTTGCGGCATATAGGGACATTTAGAGTACTTTGAACAGCGTCCAGACGGACATATTGGGCTAGTCTAAACATTTTGGTTAGCCCTAAATTCGTGGAGTACAGTGAGCGAATACTTAGAAATTAGCTGTTGTAACTCGCTGTTGCTTGTTTAATTTCGCTCTCAGGCCTGTCCTGTCGACAATCCCACATATACTCTGGGCGATGTCCTCAGTTTACCTATATATATATATACTTTAAGCAGATCGGTGAGCCCCACACTATCATCATATTCCCGATCACAACCGACAAAACAACGAGCCCGTGGCTCAATGGTAGAGCTTTCGACTCAAATACCAAAGGTCGCGTGTTCGAATCCCAGGTGTGCCACACTTGGGATTGGGTATGACTGGCTGATGACCGCTAATAAGCCAGAAATGGCCATTCCGGTCTCCCTTGCCTTTGTCAGTTCCATTCAATATATATATATACTTTATTTTGAAAGTACGGTCGGGATTTCGGAGAGCATAGAGTCTCTATTTTGATCTAAACTACCGATTGTACGAACGGACACAAAACGGATGCTTCAACTTTTTTCTCTAATAGTACTCAGTTAGTTAAACAACGAAAGTCCCTAAATTGTTGCTCCCTAAAACATGGACGATGTGTAGACAGGTTGTTTTTATCATAAACCTTCTGACCTTTCCTCCCCGAGAAGTCGGTTGAGACCGAGGTTTTTATGATTTGATGGGTTCCGATTTTGGGGATGATAGAGCATGGTCTTAAAAATAATTGGAAGCACAGTACAGCCCGTATGCAGTCGAACGTGTCCTTGTCTGGTGCAAATATTCGAACCATTCATCTACGCTCCGTCGCCTACCCCGGAAGGATTTGTCCTGTTTTCATAGTCCGTTCCTGTTGCTGTGGATCACTAAAGGGTCAATGAGTTGGGAGGTGACCGCATACCTACAGTAGCGGTAAACGACCTCACGCACCGATGCAGTTGCAATATCTCTGGTTCGGCAATACTATCTTGCATGCACTAGATGTCTGGTCTGACGCCACATCCTTCCAGATGTGCTTTTCGCGCACCGACTTTCACTGCACTTGATTCGCTTCTTATCCGCCTGGCAGGCATGTACACACGCAGACATCCTGTTTTAAACATTTTTTGGCGCTAAACACATGCACATTGTTTATTCCGAATTGGGCCTCTTCGCGTCATTCGGCGCACACGTCACCGCTCCGGTGATTGTCCTGCTAACGTGACGATGCTTTGTGTGTCCGGCCGACTCGAAAAGGTGATGGCCGGGTAGGGGGGGGAGGGGTGGGGGGCGATGATGCACCATAATTAGAAGTACTCGCAAATCACGTTTACTCCCCCGGACAGTGGCCGCCTTCGTACGAGTCATCAGTTCGGCATTTCTCTTTTGCTTCATCTCGCTTTTGTTTTACTTGTTGATTTCTCGCTGGACCCACCTGCAACCCCGACTCCTCGATGCTAAATGAAACTAAATTGTTGCAGGACAGTTGTCCGATTTTTGGACGTTGGCCTCCTGCTGGACTGCACAGCGTCTCGTTGTTCCCTTTCCGCCCATGCATGCGCCCCGTTGCCACGGCTCTTGCCCTTTTGCCCTTTTGGATGTCTTATTTTCTAATTGGTGGTGGTGAATGCCACACGCCTTGCATGGCCTTCCTGTCGCATGTATGTTGGTTGGACTGAAAAGCCCATTAAGCCTCTGTGCTCGTCTTTCAGCTTATGGTCGGAGGGACAGACTGAGTCGTTGTTGCGTGACTCCTCAAGCGCACACAATGGCGACGTTTCGACTTCGGTCTCACCGCCTCCTGCTGGGGATCGCAGCATGAGTTTGGGCAACATTTTTACTGTCTTTGGACGGCAGTCCATTTATCAGGAGTCAGTGCCTTTTCACTTTGTTGTTCCTGTTGTTTTTGTGTTCCCCTGACTAATCACGTCTGCTTCCATTCAAAGCATTCCTCTCCCCTTCCCTTGTTAGAGTTCATCTTCCTCAATTTCACTAGTGCCTTAATGACGTCCTCGCCTGTTTGGTCAAGGATCAAGGGTGTTCAATATTTCGCTGTGTACATCCTTACAGCACAACACCAACGGAGCCGGTGGTTTTATAGACTTTGAGATCAGGTTGCCGATTTTTAAACATTATTAAACACTGGTCGAACTTCATTTAGTTTGATTTTAAAAGTGCGCTTTTATCGCAGCAGTTGGGGCGATCATGTCTCCTCTGATACAATCTCAGCCTCCTTTAAAACAAAAAGAGTTATTTTGGTGCTCATGAGAACCTAGAAACAATGGCTGTTGTTCATGGCAATATAGTCTCATCTTGCTGACGTGCCGCACACTTACCGAGTTTTAGTTTCAGCCTTACCTGACAGAAAGTTCCACCTGACTGCTTAAAATTCCTGTTCTGCATAATCTTACCAAATTTTAATTTCCTGAACCGCGGACTATGAAAATACTTGGCGCACTAAGGAAATAGTGTTATTACAAGGTCAGCGTTTAAGGATAGTTTCAAAACTTTTCATTCGACGGTATTACTATTAATTAATTAATATAAAAAAGGGGGCCTGTTGATTAAGATCCCTGTCCTGTATAAGCAAAGAAAGCCGAGACATATTGAGGATCCGTCTTTAGTCATGGGTTACTTTGTCTCCCAGACGCTAAAAAACGCTTCCATCGAAGTTGATTGACAGTGGAGTGACCGCTTCTGGCTCATTGGCCGTCATCACAGTGTTTTGAGAACAATGTCTATACCTAGGGGGAAGTAGACGCGATAGCTAGCACCGGAATTTATTTTTGTTTTACGTTTCGCATTACAACTCAGAGGCAGCATCAAATAATTTTAATAATAATATTAATTTTATCGAACGGCCGTCGCTTCCATAGGCCTGCTATTTGATGCTCTATGTTTTTTTTTCCTTGATATTCCTCCTCTATAGATAGTTGTTTAATAAAAAATTAATTACTTTGAGAAGGATAGTGTTTAGTCTTCGTGGATTTCCGCTTTGGAACTCTACTGAATCTGTGCATGAGTGCAAAAACTTACTTCCACAATGACCACATTGGCCACTGTAGTGTTCATCAGTCGGGCTATGTAGCTTTGTCAGTCACTGATCCCATGCAAATCCCCAGTTTTCCTGATCTGGACATCGAAACACTGTGAACATATGAAAAGCCAAGTGCTGTGAATGGTGCGCAAAAGGCGCTTCGCTCGTGACGGCCCGGGACTTTCCCCATCTGTGTAAAATTGAATAACACCTTTTTCGCGAAACCTCGCGCCGAGTGGTTATGATGAGCCCGTGGGTGCAAGTGCAAAAATTTCGCCTAAATCTCCGAGGACATTCCACCCGAAATGTTGTACTCCTTTTCTCACCAACTTTAAAGCTATCTCCTCACAAGAAAGCATACATGACCGTCGCTGCTTAAAGTCGACAAAAAGTGGTTGAAAGTGGTCTTTCCGTCGCTGCTTAAAGTCGACAAAAAGCATATGCTGTTTGAAAGTGGTCTTTCCGACTGAGACATCTATAGGCGATTGCGGGGATGGTCATTGACGCGAGTGGTGAATGGTGTATGAATTAATCTCGGTCGTGTCAGAATTTCAAGTTCCTCAAAGTTTTCATTTCGACTATGTATTAATCTTGAATATACGGATCAAAGTCTCACTTGCTTCACCATTTACTGAATGTATATGTATCCTTATGTCTCCCGGGTCGGTGACCAGGCGTTTTAGAGAAACCGAAATAAGGATTGAGAAATATCAGTAAAGAAGAAGATGGTTGTTTGTTCGCCGGAATCATGACTTTCTTCGTCTGGGCTTTCGAACTCTTACTGGAGCCTATCGTCGGCGATAAAAACGGCAACAAAAATGAGCAGCAGTTAAAGAGGGCAGGTGCCATTGGCACACGCACACACCTGCAATGCAAACACTTGCCTCTGTTCGGGAGAAATATCGCCTATGCCCACATCAATCACCCTCATGTCATTTGTTTAGAGATGCTACTTTTTTGCCTAAAGAGCAATTTTGGCCTGTTTATCTGTTTCTTCACACTTACTCCTGACTGCCCAGCCGTTTTGTTCACACAGCCTTGTGGAACCCGAGGAAGGTGGCAGGTGGGTTATTATCTGCCCAGGCGTCTCGCTGTCTCGGTTCTGTTTTCCCTGTTCTCCTTGCACGTGCTCGTATTTGCTGTACTGCGCAGGTAGCGCATGCATCGAAGCCTTTTACGTGTTTTTTTTAGTCTGGTTATTGTTGAATCGAACAGTGAAGTTGCGTTTTGTGATCTTATTTGCACGTTGAAATGCTTGTCCGCTGGTTTTGTCTGTCGCTTCTCTCTTCGCGTTGTTCGTTTTTTTGACTGTCCTGGTTTGTTATAGTAAGCGTTAAGGTGAATTCGCTGATTGAGGCCAAGAGTTTTGCAGGTTTGAAAGCTTGTAGACTGAACGAACTCTTCTGAAAAACCGCCGTGATACTGCTATGGATACTTCCCTTTGTTTCATTCCGACTTACAACGTGTAAAGACTCGCTGGAAGTCATCGCAGCCGGACTAGGCTATGAACATTTACTGCCCCCGTTGTAATCTAGCGCAACGACTGCGCAGACCTTTTGAGAAGCAAGATTTTTAACCCCTTATACAGATAAAGGGCTAGGTTACGGGCAGGGTTTTCCTTATTCGTTGATTTCGTTCTCAGCACTTTAAACCTGGCATGCAAACCGTTACATGCATTGACAAGTAGTTTATGTCGTATGCCAGAATGTCTTCATTACCGTCTTGAGCGAATTGCACAAACCTTTGCAACATGAACGTGGGCCTCGTATGTTCGCCTCTTCTCATGGACAAATCCGTTCACTCTGTGTATGCACTCTGCGCATGACTTAATTTATAAGAAAATCGGCACATTTTATAGTTTATAATGAATTGAAACTTTGGTTGCCAGTGGCCCAAATGGCCAATAACCAGCAGTCTAGATAAAATTGCGGCAACTGGTATTTCGACTGTCGATTTCGACTAAGTCCACCGTCCGCCCCACAGCAAGGTAGCGCAGGAACGGTGACTTGCGGGTGAATCACACTATAGTGAAATTGGACTTGCACTGCATCTACCGCACTCTCTGCTCCCACACCTGGGCCCTGTCAGGAATACTGGAGGTGGGAGAGGGCGCAGGTGGTTGGCGCGACCGGAGTCGTTCCTAGGCGTGCCCCCCACATCTGGCTACGATCCCAGGCAGCGGAAGTGCCATTGAGGTCACCTTGAGAAGGCGCCATTGCAGCCCGGTGTCACGTGCAGGTCAGGAATACTGGAGGCGGGAGAGGGCACAGGTGTCTGGCGTAGCTGAGGCCGCCTGGCAACGTGCCGTCACACTGCGGCAACTAACGATCCGAATGTGGACTATTCAATCATCGTTGCCTCGTGTACCCCCATTGGCGATTATGAATAAGCCCCTAATCATGATTACTATGTGGTCGCATAGAAATTATATCCTCCAAACACTGCATTCCCCATCCGTCCATCACCCTGATCAGTTGCTGTCTCTAATTACGGACTCATGTCCAAATCTAAGACGTCGAGCGAGTAAAATTCTTGTTCCAGCCATTGCGTCTCCCACTTCACAAGCAGTTGGCTTCTTATGCCACTGCACCTTTCTGGGTGCAATAAACGCATTTGTCCCTCTCTTCGTAAGCAGAACCCTTCTGAATTGGTAAGAGAACTCAGTCATTGTTTTATTTATAATGAATCCATATTTTTGTCACTTCTTCCCGGTTTATTACCGAAACACTTCAGCGCAGCAAGCCTTTGCTACAACTAGGAGGGTTAAATCTGCTTCAGTGACATTCTGGTTCACTTTATACCAGCTGCTTTACCCATTGAGATCATTTTTAAATGCTGGCGGTGTAAGCTCATTTATTGGTCAATGCATTACGTCCTAAAAATATTTAGTGTACCGTATAAACGGACTGTTGCTCCTTCCATAGCCTGGGCTACCAACGAGTATAGTAAACGTCAGTGGACTTGCTCATATCAGGACTTCTTTCTGAACTAATACCCTGAACTAGACACTGTTAGAAGACTGGAAAGAATAATGTAACTTTCGTCGATAATACTGCTCGATCGTTTTTACTGTTTGTTCACGGTTGACATATATTCAACCTGATTCACGAAGAGTTGACTCGGTCCTCACAGGCACGGACACATAATATCAATCGCCAACTTACAATCTTGTCTGAGATGCTCTTTAACCTGTCTGGTTTGAAAGCCATTTCTGGATCCGGCGCCTGGTCACATGGGTGCATTGCAATAACATTAAGTCCTCTCTGCGAACAGCCTTTTCGCATCATTTATCCCATCGAAACCCTACTGTTTACCCTGTCCCGTGCCCGATCTGTACATGGAGCATGCAGTACGTAGAAAAAGGCCATCCGCCAATGTATCTTACTCCATGTCCACTCACGAACTTGTTTATTGCTCCACATTTGCCGATGCAATCCCTAACTCCTGCTCATCCTCATGTCGACGAAGGCCTGCAAGCCATTCCCACCTGTCTGTAAAGCTGCAACAGCTGCATCTCACCACCAGACCATGAGACCTTAGCACCTCCCCACCTCCATCCTCATTCACACCCTCGCCCTGAAAACTGTGACCCAAAGCCGACCTGCCATGACACCCATTATGTGCAAGTTCCATCGGGCTCTCCGAGCCCGGTGACGGATCATTTTTAGCGCTTCAAATCCTCTTTTTAATGCATGCATTTACGTAACCTGCTACTCACACTAACGTTACGTTAGGATGTAGACTAAACGATCATATTACCCTATCATGGTTTTAATGTAACATTTTGCGAAGTAGGAGACCCGATCAACGTTTTAGTGATCGTGTCTTCCCTCTCTTGCGACTCCTTCCTGAAACTGCCTTTCTTCGCTTCTGGTAAAATTTTGCATCCGCCGTTGGCTCGTTAGGATGGAGTGCGTTTTGTATCGGGATACTGAACATCGTCCCTGAAGATTAACTTTGCTGTGCAGTGTTAAATGAACGAAAGAGCATTGTTTTCTGCAGCTTGAACTGGAATTCATTTCAGGGATGGCCGTTGTGTTTTTTGCGCCTAAACACTACTGTCCGGTGTTTCAGCGAATGTAGGTCAGGTCGTATCAACACCAGAAATTTGACAAAGCTCTTACCGATCCATAAATTTTGCCATCCTCCAGCTAACGGAACCTTCATTTACTTCGAAAGCTTGATCATCACGCTGACGGGATACAAACTCAGTATAGATAATGACAATGGACAACTTGTTTACAAACTGTCGAATACAAGGGAAGGAGAAAGAATTGCGCGTCATCTTCCGGGCTGTGTAGGATTTTTTTACGGATGTGATTGTGAATGAAAATTCTTTTGTACAATTCCCCGGTAAATATTTACGACAATCGTCAATGAACAGCCTCTGTGTGTACACGTTCTTCCATTTTACTACCTGAAAAGAACGATGAGTATGTTCGGGGTGTTAGTAAAGGTCCTGTTTGGCCTACAATGATAACAGGGAACGGTATTTTCGACAAGAAAGTGCTGTAAGCGGTAGTTTTCAGTTGTCACATGTCCAACGTCAAAGTAACTGTGTAGGAAAGTGAAGGAGTTTCCCTTCTACCGGCTATGAGGAGGTGAGAGTCTTTCAGGGTCACCACAGAGATACTATGGAAAGGGCAAATGTTACGTGCTATTCTTACAGCACAGAACGTCCTGTTTTCTCGTATTAATTGTCAACGCTCTCCACTTTCCCTCTACGCTGACTTTGGCAGTGAATGTTGCTACCCCTTTGATAGTAGCACATCTTGTCTGAGGTTGATAGAGCATTTGATGCCCTTTTTGGCTGTGCTTTATGACAAATTTTATTATGTCGCCAGCATTGTGGTACGCACACGAACTTTCTATACATTAAGAACTAAATTTTTCCCCTCCTTTATACAATTTGCGTCCTGTTTTTGAGATCAGAACCCTGCTTACCCATGCCAGTGTTTTGCTTTGGTTGAAATTCGGATTTTTCGCCCCAGCACAGCCTGTGACGTGAACAACTCTTCGACTTTCGATGATGAACGCTCACCGATCGTTACCTGCACTCACTCGTCCCGACCTACCTAGGGGCTCATTCTCGAGCTCCGCCAGCAGCCGCACAGTGGCTAGTAGTAGTAATAGCGTTAGCAGCCGTAGTTGTGGTAGTAGTAGTAGTAGCGGCGGTAGTGGTAGTAGTAGAAGTGGTAGTATTAGTAGTAGTAGCAGTAGTAATAGTGATAGTATTAGTAGCGGTGGTAGTGGTAGTATTAATAGTAGTACCATTAGTAATAGTGGTATTCGTAGTAGTAGTAGTGGCGGTAGTGGTAGTATCCGAAGTGGAAGTATTAGCGGTAGTATTAATAATAGTGGTAGTAGTTGCGGCGGTAGTGGTAGTAGTAGTAGTAATAGTAGTAGTAGTAGTAGTAGTAGTAGTAGTAGTAGTAGTAGTAGTAGTAGTAGTAGTAGTAGTAGTAGTAGTAGTAGTAGTAGTAGTGATAGTAGCGGCGGTAGCAGTAGTAGTAGAAGTGGTTGTATTATTAGTAGTAGTAGTAATACTGGATGTGGTAGTATTAGTAGTAGCAGTGGTAATAGTGGTAGTGGTAGTAGTAGTAGTAGTAGCGGCGGTAGTAAAAGATCTTAAAAACATCCCTCGGGGGACATTTAGATACTGCAAGTTTGGCCGTTGGCTTTTTATCTAAGGGTTCAACTCAAAAGAAATAGCGCTATACTTACGCTGTTTTGGTTGTGTGACAGTTGCTCGCAGCCATCGGGTAGCTAGGGCCTCACTTGCATTTCGGCGACCTTCCGACTGGATGTCCACTTTTTGCCTCGCTAACTGTCTATGGTCTTACCTCTTGCTTCGCCTCAACGTTCCCCCCTATATGGCGTTCTCCATCATTTCTCTTTGCATTCGTTCTTTTTGCGCTCTGGTTGTTCTGCAGGCATGCGTAGACACGCATAGTCAGTCACTTTGACGATGCTGTGTTTGATCGCTAACCCAACCTGTCTCTGTCTCTCTTCTAGACCGGCCCAGTACCCCAACCTCGATCAACTGGCTGAAATGCTTACCTCCGTAGTCGAACATTTCAAGTTAGTTTCCCAATCTCTGTCTCCTAACTGGGTTTGCACCCCCCTTTTCCATCCCTTGACGCAGATTGTCCTCTGGGCCGGCCATATTTACGGACGTAACTTTGCATTTTTAACGTACTCCCCTTCTGTTTGTAGCACGCGTTATACGGAGGCTTTATGTTACATCACCTGTTACTGTACACACATACAGCGAAAAATAAGCTCGAACCGACTGCTGTCGTGGCATATTTCGTCTTTGTTAGCCATGACTTCGTACTGCATTGCTTCGAAACTCCACGATGTCACAGTTTGGGGTTTATATTCAGTGAGTGACTGATCTCATTATATGTTAAACGAAATCCTAAAATGCGGTTTATACTAGGAAAGGCTGCCGAAATGGGTTTTTATATCAATCACCCTACGTCACAATCCCAGATACGGCAGTACGCCGGCTGTTAAGATTATTTATTTTCCCCTGCCTGCAAAAACAATTTTTATAAAAAAAAATGATTGCTTTAATAGCATACATTTTTTCCATTAATTTCCAAAGCGCTTATAAATTCAACTATATTTTATAAAAAACATGTTATATATCTACAGTCTTGGATTCATATGATAAGTAATCGCATCTTCGTCAAATTATATCCTCCAGGAAATATTATTTTTTCAGTTTCGTATCATACACGTTTTTAGGAACATACAATGTCCATTCAAATCGTACCACATCTGTTCGTTTAGTTAATGCCCCTTTTGCAGTATGTAACGTAGTTCACATACATTGCAATCTGTTCAAAATAGCATGGAGGAACGAATGCGATTCCTCATACGGAATGAATACAGTTTATAGACTGTAAACCCTGGAGGCAGGATTTGAAACCCTTTTACAACCTTAACATGCTCTTCGAGTACAAACTTCGAAGAAGACGAAATGAGTACCTGACAAAAAAAATATTTGTGCTTGCGATTCCTGGAAAATAAATTTAAATTTATTAGGGCATCCAAAATCAGTACAGAAGTACATGCTTTTTCAATAGTCACTTTTACAGATTTGTTTAGACACTCAGTCATTGTTCCAACACTTGCATTCCTTCCTCTACTGAAAAGAGACTCGATTACAAAAAGGTCACTGAAACATCCTGCATGAACTCATCTGATGAGTAAGTTCCACTATGTGAGTAGAGCTTCCAAAACTAGAGTTTGCAAGGATATGGTATGTCGTCGGGGTCAGCAGCAACAAATAGACCGTGGGAACCGTCTTACGGAAGAATTAAGCTCCTCCTCGGGTTAGGGCTAGGGGCGGGGTTAAATTAAAGAGTTGGGGTTTGGGTTGAGGTTAGGTTACGGGTTGGGGGGCTTGCGTCTATAAGGCCCCGCTCCTAATTCCCGTAAGACGCGTTCCACGGGTGATCTGTTGCTGCCCCCCCCCCCCCCCCCGGCTACATACCATATCCTACCTAAATTGCAGAAAAATTCTATTGGAAAATTAACAACTGTTACTTGTTTTGATGCGCGTGCTTCTGTGTCTCGATTGCGGAGGTGGTCATTTGGGTATGAGCCTGCCTATCTTTTTCAGGGGTTTTGCCAGGGCCAAGTGTAAATTATGCAGCCTTGTTATCCTTTCCTCTGTTATTCACCGTTCTGCAGTTCATTAATGCTTTTCGCGCAGTCTTGACGCGAGCCTTCTCTGTCACTCCTCGTTTTTATTGGTCGCGATTACCCTAATTCCTCGCACACGATCTCATCTTGTAATGCCTCCTCTTTGCTTGTCCGCATCGCTCTCACATTGGATTTTCTTTCCCTCTCATAGAATTCCCTGCTTCGTTGGCTTTGGTATGGGTGCAGGATCTAACGTGCTTGCTAGATTTGCTGTAAGTTTCCCTCCTAGTACTTGCACGGCTTCTGATAAATCTCTGTTTAGCCTGTCCCGCATGCACTCCAAATCCTGTCGAACAGCTTAACAACAAAGGTCTAGGAGACCAGAATTTTCACTTCTTGATTCCTATGACACATTTGTTAAAAACTGAGTGGTCTCGGTGGGATTCACCACCACGAGGGAAGACTTTGGCACAGCTAACGCTCCAACCACTTAAGCTACGAGGCCCCACCGGGAGTCGTGAGTTTAATCCCACTGGGTCAAGTTACCCGCCCAGCCTACTGCAACGTATGGCATCCACAAATTCTGATGCATTAAGCTGACAATCTAAGCAGGCTTTCATAAGCACTCAATCTAGAATCCACCAGATGACTGCCAGGCGCACTTAATTAATGGGGGCAGGTTTTGGCAGATTTGATTCATTTGACCCAATTGTTATTTTTTACACTGACCTTGTCAGGCGCTGGTCCTGTTCAGTCGGTTTGTAGTTGTACAACCACTCCAACATGTTTAACTCTAAATCTGGATCTGTCTTAGTCGAGAGACATGGTCTGCGGTGCGTCCCGGGGGCGGCGTCTGCTAGCGGAATGGCCATTAGCTAAGGTTGACTGCAAAATACGCAGGGCGTTGGGCCTGGAGCTACAGCGCCAGCGACAAACAATCCGAGCGGCCATTGAAGACCCGCATGTATCCCTAAGGCCCAAGAAGCATGACGAAAAAGATACTAGTTCCTATCTGTACTTAAATCGTAGGTGGATAAGGGGAAAAAAAAGTCGCGTTTTTATTCCGTTTGCCTTATTTTTGTCCGTAATAAAGTGCAAAGTCGATTGTTCCACGTTATTGCGGCTTTTTAATTCCCTTAAAAATTAGTTGTTAGTCTGAATTAAGCCTTAGAGACGCTGACCAACTATTTGGGCTGAAGTCAATCAGCCACAGTGGAATAACTGCGTAATATTAATTAAACTGCCGATAGGCAGCTGATCAGTTGGTCACTCTGCGCTGACTGCGTGCTTTCTGGTAGATACTGAAGTTTACAATTACTGCTTTTAATTTCCTCAGAATTGTATCGCAAAATTTGCAATAATCAGTCTGAATTAAGCTTTATAGGTGCAGCAAGACAAGTGATATGAATATTTGTACCGAAGTTCATCAGTCACATTATTTGGGACTGTCTGCAATGACTCTATACCCAAAATATAGGCAGATCGCGAGACCTGTATTTCGTCCCAATGTGTCTATTTTTGTCGCTTTCCCAACAGCTTCATCACCCGGACAGTGTCCTTGCTCTATTTCTCATCAATCCTAATGGTACAACTCATGGCTATTATGAGTGGTTCCGCAACAGATGGTCTGATTTGCCCCAACTTCAACGAGGTATTATCACAGACAATCTTCTGGATCAATTGGAGGCCCACTGGTTTGGATTTGTACGTTCTTATTGTTATATATAGCATATATATACATATATATATATATATATATATATATATATATATATATATATATATATATATGAGGTAGAAGCAGGGCAGGCATTTTAAGGTGTTAGTTCTGTTTGTTGTATTAAATTTATGACAGCAGTACTCAACCCCCACTGCCCCTGCATCTACGCACAAATCGCAAACCTCAAGTCCAACCATCAATACCTTGTCCCACTGACAGTGAACACGTATAGGAATCTTTGGAAGAAGGCTGATTGTCCCCATCCCTTGATCCCCTTCCATATTCGTCGGTGGTTTAAGCCTCAAGGGAAAACGGGGCTAAATCTGGCAAAATCAGATGTTACTTGCCATCCCGGAATTCGCGTACGCTATTACAAGCTACAGATCAAAACGTTTTGTTTTTATGCGCATTACTATGCATAAACAGTAATATAAGCCGGAAAAAATTGGAATATATCCCTTCGGAAAACGGCAAATTTGGTTTTGTTTTCACAATAATCAGGTGAATGCAAGTTTGAAAGCTTACATTGTTTACGGCAAAGTGATAACAAATTTAGTTTAAAAAATCAAGTTTGCAAAGTTATGGCGTTTTGTGCCAAAAAACGCTGTAATAAACTTTTGTGAATGTATTTTTGTTTTACCACACCGATGGTTAGGGAGCTTAAACGCATATATATACGAGACGCGATGATACACCGCGACTTTTTGCAGTCACGACGTACGCGAAGCCCTGAAAAGACAATTTCGGTCTGCAGTTGACTATAAATGAATAAGGAAATTTAAAACGTAAGGGGCAGAAAATTCACATTTTATCGCAAATTCTAAGTATATATTCGGCCAATCTCTTGTGTTTTTGAAAGCTTAGAAATAGACTGAGAAGAAAGCAAATATATCGAAAAACGCTTCATCATATTCCCGATCACAACCGACAAAAACAACCAGCCCGTGGCTCAATGGTTGAGCGTTCAACTCAAATACCGAAGGTCGCGGGTTCGAATCCCAGGTGTGCCACACTTGGGATTGGGTATGACTGGCTGATGACGGCTAATAAGCCAGAAATGGCCATTCCGGTCTCCCTTGTCTTTGTGGTTCAATTTCATCATATGCTACACGTCCCTATGCGACCGCCTGCGAGGGCTCTAGTCTGAGCTCCAGGGCACAACGGAACATACATTTTCCTTAAGCAAATCGGTAAGCCCCACACTATCATCATATTCCCGATCACAACCGACAAAAACAACGAGCCCGTGGCTCAATGGTCGAGCGTTCGACTCAAATACCAAAGGTAGCGGGTTCGAATCCCAGGTGTGCCACACTTGGGATTGGGTATGACTGGCTGATGACGGCTAATAAGCCAGAAATGGCCATTCCGGCCTCCCTTGTCTTTGTCGGTTCAATTTCATCATATGCTACACGTTCCTATGCGACCGCCTGCGAGGGCTCTAATCTGAGCTCCAGGGCACAACGGAACATGCATGTTCCTTAAGCAGATCGGTGAGCCCCACACTATCATATATATATATATATATATATATATATATATATATATATATATATATATATATATATATATATATATATATATATATATCAATTGGGAAATAGTCATCTCAAGAAGTATAATTTGAAGCAAAGACGTACTTTGGGAAACAGCATGTAACTTTATTATGTAAATTTTCGACGCTGGTACCCCAGTTCGTCGTCAGACTTGTGGTAAGTGTGCAAAAAAACAGTTAAAATTTAAAACATGCCGGAAAATCGATATCGTTTAGTCATTCCTACCAATGGTTGTCATTGTGGGTGTATTTCCATTTGAATTGGCTCTCGCGTCTTTCAGCATTTTTTCAGGTTGCCGTACACATGGTCCAATTCGATGTGTGGGTTGATGCATGAGTTATCTGAGAAAATGGCCTCTAAAATTCTTGGCCTTTCGTCGATGGACAGAAACCAACAATGCAAGTTCTGTCTCATACAAATGTGTACCCAGTTTCTAGTGTATGCGTGGCAGCTTAAGACAAGTGGTTTCGTCTCTGTACAACCAACTGGTGTTCGCTTAAGCGTGTAGAGACAGATTTTCCTGTTTGGCCACAATACACCGCATTTCAACTGTTTCGTGTGATCTTGTCAACGACTTCTTTTTTATCTAAATAGCTAACCCAATCCTTAGGGTGTACAAGCTGGTTTCCAAGTGCAGTTGTTGGTTCGTGCGCTATGTAAATTTGGTAACTCCTCAGGTTTTATTCAACGAGTTCAGACACGTTTTTATTGTATGGGTTCGGTGTCCTGAGCCTGAATTCTTACTAATACAGCGTAATTTTTCCGATGAACCTCTATACTCTTTGGTTTGTGGAAAATCCTGCGCAATGTGTCACGTGGTAAATGCGTTGGACCAACAAGGGGGCACATCAGGGCATGGCAGGTGTTATTCGGGTTGCGCTCCTATACGCTGAATGCGTGTGACCGTTGTCAGGATGTGAGGACGGATTACTAGTACCACTTGGAGTCGGCCAGGGAAGACAGATTCTGTTAGCAAAGCGTCGGGTACGCTAATCGAATCAACACGGCCACGGCTGTTGCGAGCACCCGTTTGCGTAGGCCTTTAGCATAGTGAGCTGGTACTCTATTGATAATTTGGAAGGCTTCTTTTGCGTCAACCAGGTGGTGCGTATCAATTAAATATGCGAGAATTGAACTTGAAATTGATCGATTTTACCTTTTGCCTAGCCAGGCAGGCATTTTTTCGCGTAATCTCTTCTCCAAAGGCCTCGTTGTTCGGCCAGTGTATCCTGCTCCACAGGAGCAGGTAAGTGTAATAAATACACATCGACCTGGCCTGCAACGGTAGCCGGTCTTTACCTCCCAAATGTACGATGAGGGAGTTTGCGAAGAATACGCGCCAGTTCGCCGTTGGGAAAGCGCTAGTGATAGCCGTCCTTAAACTTCGCCTTACTAATTCGCTTGCTGCGTATCCTAGAAAATGTAGTCTTAAAAGTAAGTCTTTCTTTTCTGCAGTGGCAACAGCAGGTTTTGTGGTACGCTCTTAATATTCCGGAGGATGAATCTCTCCTGATAACCGTTTTCGTGGAGTATTCAGTTCA
>WEDG01006574.1:0-46557 GCA_017591395.1 Schistocephalus solidus
ACAAACATCCGGTATGGGAAAATTATACTTTTTAAGACGAATTACTGAAATGTGGTAAGAAGTATGGAAATGAATACGAACATCAGGGAGAATTCACTAACCGCACACCTTCATCTGGCGAGGTACTTCCCTAACACTTATAAAATAGGATTACTAGAAAATTAGTATGTTCGATAATTTGTGGTTTTCCGGGCGATGATGTAAGGTCAAAATGTTTCAGCCTCTGATTGCACGATTATAAGTATGACTGCTCTGGTTAGGCTTCCTCTTAAGAGTGTCCACAGATGGTGACATGACGATGTCAACAGGCAGAACATGAGACTGAAGTGCATTCGTTGATGAACGCTTACCGATCGCTAACGGAACTCACTCGTTCTGCTCTGCCTTGGGGCTCAGTCTTGAGCCCCGCCAGCAGCCGCACAGCGGCTAGCATTAGAAGCCGTATTAGTAGTAGTAATAGTAGTAGAAGTAGTAGTAATAGTAGTAGTAGTATTAGTATTAGTAGTAGAGCATACGGTGGACCTCGTCGAAATCGACGGTCGAACTGCCACGGGGGGGCGCCTGTTTTCCACAAGCCACCGGTAAATTTGTTTGTGATTGGCAAGACTTAATGAAACCGAGGGTAGCTTAGTCACAGCGGATGACGCGAAATAATCCTTGCCCCTTTCCCCATTTCTAGCTTGCCACAAACGTGCTTGACTCCGATTAATGCCCAATGCAACAGCGCCGCCTATATTAATGAACCCAAGTTTTGGGTTCGCAGAAAACAAAGTGCTGGAGACAGGCAGTTCAAACAGGTTGTTTCGGGCTATAGCTTCGAGCGTACAGGGTCAGAGAGAAAGCGCAGAAGTGAAGGGACGTGAAGTGGCAGGAGCGTCAGCGGTCACCGGTGCACGGTCGTTCATGCCTTTCAGCACGGCTTCTATTGGATACCTCCTGTTTTGGGTTAACAACAAAGCGCTGGGGACAGGCAGGCAGGTCAAGCACCCCATTTCCGGCTACGGCTTCGAGCGGTAAGTGCAAAAGAGGAGGTAGGCGAAGTGGGAGAAGACAGACAACTTCTTCTTCCTTGTTTAGCGTTTCGAACTTGTGCGGCAGCAGTTAAGGGTGCGCGAAATTTCCTGCTCCTCTGAGAGGCGCAATAAATGTGGAGGTGAGGTGCTGGGTTGCCCGACATACAGACTGAAGGTGCTTCAAGCTGGTGCAGACTCCAGTTAGAGACAGTACCTGCCCCTAGCACTGAGTAGTAATGAGAGAGTAAACGGCTGTCAAGACCTCCCGAGATATGACGCCGTGCACACCGACAGTGCGATAGCACACTGCTTGATCAACTGACACAGACAGTTGCAAACAGTTTCATAGGTGCTGATAGAGCCGAGCCAGGATGCCAAGAAACAGCTTGCGTCATGAGTGGTGGTGGTGGTGGTGGTAGAGAAGCAACACATACCACAAAGGCCAGAAATGGTTAGTTTTTTTCATTGAATTATGCAAGGCGATGCGCTGCGAGCGTCACTGCGTGTTGTTTTAAGGCGACGTGAAAGCCAGGAAACTGCAGTTTCCTCTAAGCCCGGGCTGCAGCCTGAGATAAGTTACAACCCACAACCGCACACAGACGCATGCAGGAAATCTTTGTGTAGACTTCTGCCGCGAATCAGTGTGGTCAAGCAGGGAGGTAATGACGAGCTTTTCTCAGGGTAGAATGCACCAAGACCTTTAAGGCTGGATACGTCGACAAAGGATTGCCGGATTGTCTTGGGAAAGCAGCCGCTAGAAATGACCTTTGATACCTCTCAAATCAAACTATGGCCTTCACCGTGAAGCAGAAATCTTAGATACGTGACCTGGTGTTTCACTGATAATAAAGTTACGTGACATATTTTTTTTAAAAAGTTGCTTGACCATGACTTAGTCCTCCGAAGTTTCCGTCAGTACAACGATTTCTCATATTTTCGATTGGTTGGCAGGTTATGAGTGAAGAGAAATTCCGAAAGGTCCTGCGGTTAGCAATGGACGGCGGCAATCTGGATGATCGCTAGATCGGATGCTGACTAATCGCTCGCTCCTAAGACCAAATCAAATAAGTCTAAACTCCATTTACCCAATGACACTCGTTGAAAGCCAACTATATACTGGGTAACATTGTGCGCGAAATGATTTCCATATCACGAGGGCAAAAAACAGTCCCCTGTGACAGTTCTACGCTACTCACAAAGGTGAAAGTGTAATCTGGACCCACCACGACATCTATCTTTTCGAAATAAAAGGCGGGATTAGAAGCAATTCGTCTCGCGGATGCGCGACGAGAGCGAGGAAAAAAGCTGCTGAAAACGCTCTTTTCGAAAGATACGAAGGACCGCTTTCGCATGCTAATATTCTATAATAAGGTTACCGCGTGGGCCAGGTCGTCAAAAAACCTGACTAAATAAACGATTCAGTGGGCCGTGCACTGCAAGGCAGATTCAGTTGCGATATCGCTACGTCCATGCCGTAACGGGTAAAACGAAAGGTAACAATGAATGCGGTGGAAAGGGCTCATATGAGATACTACAGTTCGATCATCGTTTCCCACGACGTCCACCGTATGCCCCATAGGAAGGGAGGGGGGAAGCAGGGACGGCGATATTCATGCAAATCAGTTCCCAGTGAGAATAGACTTGCGCAGTATCTATCGCACGATCTCCACCCCAACATCGGACAAGACAGCATGCACCGCGCTACGAAGCCCCACCGTACAACAGGAAGCCAATGAGGAAAGCACAAGACACATAGGCTTACCAGCAATGGAAAAACTGTTAAAATACTTCAGAGGCAGGGGAGGATGGGACAACGGCTGCTGTGCGCTTATTTAATTTCCTCTCTAGTCGGTCCCACTCCCAAATGCCACATTTTGATCGTCAATTTCGACAAGGTCTACCGAGTGCCCCACGGCAAGGTGATACAGGGACGATGACTTGCGCGTGGATTAGATTAAAACGAGAGTAGACTTTCTCTGCATCTACCGCACTCTGTCTCCCACCTGGGTTCGCTGTCATGACCACGTACTGAATAAAGTTTGCTCGCATCATCAAGCGACGCCTAGGCATCTGCCTTCTGTAAATTGGCCGGAAGGACAAAGGCAAATTTCTACGTACTCAGGAGTCTTGCAATTTTGCCGAATTCTAAGCCGGCACATATGAGGGTTGCTTAAAAGCAACTTCTCTGATTTTCGGTGAAAACCAGTTTCGACGGCATATTTTTGTAGGTAGAACCTGACAGATAAACACCTTTAAAGTTACAGGTGTTTTAGAGAAACTCGCAGTTTAAGCAGCGCATTCCACCCGGGTCACAGCGCCTAGTTCGAAGGCAACGCGCAGCCTGTGAGCTCCAACTCCCTAGGTTATGTCCGTAATTCTATTCTGTCTGTAATACTAGTCGCTGATTGGCTGCTGGTGGGGCTCGATACACAACGGGGCGAGAGTAGCCCGCAACGCGATCACTGAGCGCAAATTCCCACGTAAATAAGGTAGCTCATTGTATATTCGGTCCTCCCTCGTCATGCTGCGGGGGTTTTCAGCGCCAGTCAGTAGCACATTTTGGCTTCTGCTTTGTAGGATTCACATTTTCGGACTTGATTATACTCATCTGTTTGAGAATAAGTATCAGACCCGTAGCTGATACTGTCTCTGATGATGGGTTCGAGTTGGGATCCAAAAAGTCAGGCGAATAAAGCTCTTGTCCCACCGATCGCATCTACTTCTTCTCAATTACTTCCTGAGATCCACATTTTCACTTGTATTGGCAAATCATCTGTTTCTAAATAGGCTTTCCAGAGGCATACTTAGCGAAAGGCATTTCCACCGGGCTATACTTCACTGAAAGGGTGTTACCGGTTTAAAGAAAAAAAAACATCAAAAAATCCCGTTAATTGTCATACACGGGAATTAGGGCAACGCCCGGAGGGTACCACCCTAGACAGCAAGACCAACGATCCCAAGGCAAAATCGATCAATCAGCAGAACGGGCGACTTCGTGATGATTAGGTAGGGGAGCCCGAGAGAGGAACGGGGTTAATGTTTACGCGAGTTTCCCAATGAAAAATGGTCCGCCCCGCAGGTTTTGCACGCCGCCCACAGACACACAGAGTAGATTGTCCACCAGGAGCAATGAGATGCTATCACCGTACGTGAGGCCAAATCGGACAGCATCCAGTCCTCTCTGGCTCTTCCCACATCCAACCCGGGATCACAGTGGACCCTTGTTGCGAATGATCGGATATGGCAAATCTGGCATAAGGCCTACCGGCTACGAACTCGCAGGCGGTGACAGGTATATCAATCCGAGACTTCAGTATCCCAGGCATTACATCGATGAGTTGCCACAACAGTCGGACGGAGAAGGAAGCTGTACGGCCGGCCAGCTTCCGAGTCAGGTCTCCTAGAGCATCGTGGTAGCTTAAAAGCGTGTCGAGTACACTGCATCCCCCGAAGAACACATTGCGCAGGCCTCGGGTCTCCTGTCCTCCCCTCCCCAACCTTGTATCTTGTATTCACTCACGCACAGGACGCATAAGCAACAACATATTCAGAACCAAATAATCGCAAACAAATAGACAACGTCAAAAACCCCCTAATTGAAGCAGGGAGCACTAAAAAACCGCACACAGGTAACAAAAGATTTGCATTTGTAAAGCGAACTCTTGGTAACAGGAAGGCAAGGAGGGGGACGGAGCGGGGCGGGACGAGGAGAGGCGGGGCAAATGGTTATATGAGCACCAGAGTAGGGAGCAGTGGGGAAGGCAAGACGTCCACCTCGAGGCTGGGTGGGCTAGGGGTTGAAAGAGGTACTGGACAAGGTTGGGTGGGTGGGAGGGGGGAATGTGAAAGACAAGGTTGACGATTGATCGATGGCGCGCTGTGGAGTCGAGGTGGCGAAACATCTGCGGGCGCATAGGCTTCCTCACTTGGCGTCAACCGGGAGGTAGGAGAAGGGCGGAGCCGAGCGCCGACGGCCGGAGGTTAAAATAAAGAAGCTCCGCCAACAGACGATGAACGAGACTGTGGTGTAGGTCTGCTCGGTTGAAAAAAAAACATGGCTTATCTTGTGTTAGTTGTGTTACTGGAAGTCGCTGGCAGGCTATGCGCTATATGTCATAATTCTTATACTGTAGATGGTGAATAAATCAAGGATACACCTACCAGATCGGTCTGGTAGAGGGAAAAGGTAGAGAGAGAGAGAGAGAGACGCACCAACTCTGTTACCGTGATACATCATCCGAATGGGTGATTTTGGCCTTCAATTCGGCGTTTTCGGTTCGGAGTCTGACAATCTCCTGTGAAAAGAGATATGAATGCAGAGGTAAATCATTAAGGCAGAGTTTGTGTTCACCGAGACAGTACGTTGACATGGCGTGTGTGGGTACTAGTTACGGGTAGCACCACACAGATAGCATTTGGTCGCTCCATTTGTCTCGTACAGGTGGTGAATGCTCCTGTGGCCGCCTCTAACTGGTACCCAACTCTCACCTGTGGCTCCTCGAAGTTGGGTTCTTCCCAGCGGCCACACCCCGGGCAACCGTCACGACCGGCGGGCTAAACCAGGTGAGGGTCTCCGGTGTTGTGTGTGCCTCCACACCCGGTATGTCTGACTCCCGAACTTCCCACCTCCCCCTCTCAAAAAGTCCTACGGTGGGGGCGACAGCAACCCCGTAGGCGGCCCAGGCTAACTCGGGTCGTTCTCCCACTAAAACAAAACCGTAACCCATAGTGGAGTTCGGCAGCCGTCTGGGATGTCCGAGCAGCCCTATTTAGTGACAGCACTGCTTGCCTCTTCGCGGAGGAAGGGGCTAGAAAAGGTGCCCTAAACAAATGCTGGCTATCACGTCTTCTGCAGCCGGCCGCGGCTCGCAGATCGCAAAATACGCGGTCGTAAAACTCAAACAAACAACAATACCCCCACGTCCCAATCCCCCCTCGCCATACCCTCCAGGCTGCTCGGGTGAGTCCACTCACACAACAGCCTGGAATGTTCCTTCCCTTTTAGACAATCCTAGGAGCAACTGGCCAGAACGACGGACGGCACTAGTCACTCAGGAACTGGCGCGCTGAAAGGTGGACATTGCTGCTCTCACCGAGACCCGATTCTCTGAGCAGGGTCAGCTGGAGGAGGTGGGGGCCGGCTACACCTTCTTCTGGAGCGGCCGGCCAAAGGCAGAGCGACGCGATGCTGGTGTTGCCTTTGCCATCCGGAACGACATTGTTGGACGTCTGCCCTGTCTGCCGCAGGGTATCAATGATCGCCTGATGAGCCTCCGCCTGCCTCTTCGGGAAGACCAGTTCGCCACCATCATCAGCGCCTACGCTCCCACAATGATGAGCTCTGATGCGGCAAAGGACAAATTCTACGAGGAACTGCACGCCTTGCTGGCGACTGTGCCGAAAGAGGACAAGTTAATTGTCCTTGGTGACTTCAATGCCCGCGTCGGGACGGACCACGCTGCCTGGCAGGGAGTGCTGGGTCCCCACGGTCTCGGTAGCTGTAACGATAACGGCCTCCTTCTTCTGCGCACGTGTGCGGAACACCATCTCCTGCTGACCAACACCTTCTTCCGCCTTCCGACGCGGGAGAAGGCCACGTGGATGCACCCTCGGTCGCGGCGCTGGCATCTGCTGGACTATATTCTCGTCCGGAGGCGAGATCGACAGGACGTGCTGGTAACCAAGGCAATCCGCGATGCCGATGGTTGGACAGATCACCGCCTCGTCATCTCCCAGATGAGGCTCCGACTGCAACCCCGACGAAGGCCCCAAGGTAAGAGGCCGCCATGTAAGTTAAATACTCTTTTATTAAATTTGCCTGCTCACTGTTTTGATTTCAGCAACCAAATAACCGAGAAACTGGAGGACCTGCATGCTCCAGATGAGAACGCTACCGTGGAGACACGATGGTGTCAACTGCGAAATGTCATCTAGTCCAACGCACTCGATGTCCTCGGATGCGCACGCCGTCGACACCAGGACTGGTTTGACGACAATGACGCCGACATCAGCAACTTACTCGCGGAGAAGAATGGACTACACAAAGCCTACATGGACATTCGGACTGACGCCACCAAAGCAGCCTTTTTCAGATGCCGGCGCCTTGTACAAAAACGGCTGCGGGAGATACAGGATGCCTGGATGATCCGAAAGGCTGAGGAAATCCAGGGGTATACGGACCGCAATGAAATGAAAAACCTTTTCAAAGCCATCAAGGCCATCTACGGTTGGGAAAAATATTCAGGCAGGAACTTTTGACAGCATATGACAATACATGTGCAGAAGTGCTCTTTTAACGGACACCTGATAGTTCGACCGTCACAAGCGGCGACGTTCACTTTGTGCTCAGCGGAGTGGACGAAGACCTGCACAGTATTTACCACACTCTCTCTCTTCTCCATCACCCACTTTATTCCGATAGCAAGAACAAGTTCGGACAGTCGTCTACGTGTACCACATATGAGCCGGTCCCCATCGCATGTACCCAGAATATGCATGACGCGGCACTTACTCGTAGACCTTAAGCACCGGAGAGGAATGGGATAAAATGCCGAGGGATAAAGAAAGGACCGGGCGGGTAGCTGAAATTTAATGTGTGAGGGAGAAGGCAATGTAGTAGTAGCCTGCTATATGACAGCTCAAATTTCATTCGCTGATGAACGCTCACCGATCGTTAACGGAACTCATTCATCCCGTTCTGCCTTGGGGCTCATTATCGAGCCCCACCACAGCCGCACAGCGACACGCAGTAGCAGAGACAGATTAAATGCCGATAAAGACAAGTAGCAAGGTACAATTCCTCCAGAGAAGAGCTCAGTGGCGACTTTGCGCGTGCCTCTTTTCAGTGGCAAGAAAGAGACAAGACGACAGGAGCTAGCGAGAAGACGCGGTGGATGATGAAGTGAAAATTAAGTCTACACTTACCACACACGTGCTAGCCCTTAAACGAGTTTTCAGTGGGGGTTTCAAGTGTTAAGTAAAGGATAAACCCATGAAAGCAATAGAGCCACTGCAATCCAAGCGCCGATTCCGAGAATGATCGATGTACTGTGTCAGACGACAACCTCTTACGTCACGACTTTCAGCACTCCGTAACTGTTTCCCGCATGTAAGATCTCCTTTAGTCAGGAATACACTGACGTGGCTTTGGCATATCCTCGATTTACATGTACAAATACTGTGAACGAGTCTTTAGGTCGACCAGCAATAAAACTGAGCGCAGTGGCCAACGTGATAGTAGCCTCCGTCTATCGCACGTCACATGGATACAGGCAAATATTAAGGACTAGCACAGACTCAGAGTGACGAGCCTTATTGGCTAATGTAACCCTAAAAGCAGACAGAAGCTCACCGAAGATGGACAATCAGTCAGTCATTCAATCAGTTAGTAAAGAAGACTTGCCCAAAAGTGCACGTCAATGTCAGCACACTTGGCCTGTGCAATAACCTAACGCTCCCGATGGTGCGTGAGGCTTCAGCACAGTTCTTGTTTAAGAAACTTAAAAACCCACAATGTTAACCAGTTTGCCATTTGTTCGGCTAGCTCATATGCCCTAGGCATTGAGCATGCCTCAGGAAATTCAGTTGAAATCAATTCGCACTTCGGAGCTTACACGTCTGTCTAGCTGACGACAGCGAATAAGCTAAAGTGGCCTTCAACCTGCCTAGTCCATGTTGGTAACACCCCTCGATTATTGATTACTTGTTGCTATGCGACTGTCTGTTTGGGCTCAATGGCTGAGCTTCAGGACAAAACGGAGCGGCCCTGTTTCGTCCAGCAATCCGACTAAATCGGGAACTCTGAAAATTATTCTCTCAACTCGCTGCTCCCTCCCCGCCCCGGAATAAATGAGATGACAGAGTGAAGGATTATAAATTAAGTCATTTTTACTACGAGCCCTTCCGAGCTATTCCACGTGTTGTTTTTATGTGATGAGGTAAATGAAATCGTCAGGCTGCTTTGATCACCTAAAGTGTTGTTTTGAGGGTCGGAAAGGTCTTAATAGCATTGCGTTCTCGCAGGGTTTTCTCAACCAGTGCCTATGGACCCGACGCGACATCTCCATCGCCACGGAGATCCGGGTGTAGTGCATCCGCCTCTACGGTTGTGAATGCGAGGGCTTTGCGCGTGGAAGATGAGCGAAAACTAGAGGTATTTGACCACAGCGTGAGATACGACGACTTCGGCGCAAATGGGGCAGTTCACACTTGCTGCGACAATATAGGGGGGATACCTCAGAGCATCCAAGAAAGACGACTATGGTGGTTTGGGCCCGTTCTCCGTCATCTACCTCAAGAGTCCAGCTATAATGCCCTCTGTCCGGCGTCGTTGCCTATTTGGAGGCCTCGAAGAAGAGGACAACGCAAGACCTGGCTCGACACGGTTTGTTATGACAAGAAAGTGGTTCTTGCAACTTTTGTACTCCATCTTCATCGCTGGAAAGAAGAATGGATCCTGCTGTCCAGAGCCGCTGCCGCAAATCGTCACGCGCGGAGACCTGCAATACGCGACATCATTGAGGCCGGCTAGATCAGGCATTATCCCAGTCGCGCCAAGTACGAGTAGTAAGTACAGCCATGCCGGAGAGTTGACAGGACGCCAAAAACTGCATCTTGAAGCTTAAGTGCGTTAAAAACAATAACAACAACAACAACAACAAGGTTCCATGACCTAAACGCCAATAAAACATGTTGAAACGTATAGATGAGAGTTCTTTGCGTGGCCAGTCAGGGGAACTGACTGGAGGTGATACGGAAGAGGTCATGAGACCAATTCTGCTTTTAACTCTTCCAGAGCAATAAAAGCCAGGACATGGGAGGTTGCCAAGCAACGGAATGGATAAGCTGCTCCTCGAAGGTTCGTTCTTAGTTTGGTGCCAGAAGGTGCGAGGTTAGAAAGCTACTTCAAACTTCCCGATGGCTTATGCGATTGCTATCATGCCCAGCTTAAGATAACTTGACCTAGTCTATTGCTATTGCGAACGTTTTACTGATGATAATCCGAGCGAGCCTAAGCTAAGACTTTCGAAATTGAGCCACCATTCTTTCTGCTCTCCATTCGCATGTACATTTTCTTGTATGTACAGCGGTTGGCCTATTTTGCCCATTATGTACCAATTATTAACCCTCTTTGTTTATTCGAACAACAACAACAACAATAAGGTCATCAGCGCACGACGCTGGCACCATTTTGACGGAAGTCCAATTTGATCTACGCTTTGCGAGTTATTCGAGGATGATTCTTCATGATGTCCATAGTTTCAGTCTTCGTCCATTCGTTTGTGCTCGTCCGGTGTTACGTGATTTGTGTTCCCAATCTCATTCAAAGTCAAGAGAGGATATTTTTGCCGACATTTTCAGAGTTAAACTTTGAAAATAAAGCGTACCTCTCTCTCTCTATCAAGTCGTCGCTGCACACTGACATCAACCGAAACAAATATCCGCTACTAGTTGCCCCGCAAACGACAAAGAAATTAAAATTGATAAAAACAACAGTTCCTGATAGCCTTGTCGTCGGCGTGGGGCTTCTGAAGACGCCACGCGACAAAACTGACCTCTAGGGCCTCTTCCAGGGTATGCGGTAAAGGAGGATAATCACCGGAAGACTGCAAGAACCGGGAGGATGAAGATGGCTGAGCAGCAGTAAAGGAGAAATAGTCATAGCTCTCCTGCGATGGAGGCGCCGAGAAAGGAGCCTCAATGTCCGAACTGTTGGCGGCGTCAAACGTCTGTGAAAACCGGGGCAGACGTAGTCTGCGCTCTAACTCATCGGCCAACAGGCCGTTGACATGAGAGGATGTGGATTCCTGGTCAAACGTGGCATAGTCCGAAGCAGTAGTTGCGAAAGAATGATCGAGAGTTAGGGTACCCCCGGAGAGGCGATTCTGTTGATTAACAAAGAGAGGCGGGTGAGAGGGTGATGAGATGTTAAGGAGGGGGGGGGAAGGTTTAAAAGAAATCAGGCTGGTCGAGCGTCAAGGCGCGCCTGGGGCAAAGGAAACGAATCAACTGATGAGGAGCGCAATGATTGCAATCATGGGTGGCTAGCGCACAGGAGGAGCCTGACGGGCTTGCCATGCACGGCAAATGAGCTAACCTCATCGCTTGGAGTGTGTGCATACATTAAAAGCAAACAGCTAGGCTCGGTATAATCTTCATAGACCTAGCCCCACAGAGGGACTCTGGAGAAAAAAATCATGTAGACGTTCGACCAGGAACACACAGGAACACACACACCAGGAACACACCAGAAACACACACTCAAGGCACTGGCATGGGGTTCGGAGGGCACATTCGAGGCTAGCCTCGTAAGGCCTACAGCGTGGAAAAGTACTTACATGTGTGGGTGTGTGTATGGATACTTCCCATAACTCTGGGCCCAGTTCCCTGCAGACCTCCGGCTAGCGGCACCGTAAATGACGACTCTCGGCCGCAGTTGGTTGGAGATAGAACCACAAACGAAGGTGAGCCAGTTTACACCCCAAGCTCGAGCGAGGGCTGCGCTGAAGACTCATGCTCACCAGATTTAACTGTGTTTTAAACTGATCAGCACGAAGCCATCGCTAGCCAGGACCAGATTCGCGTGAACTGACACCCTGAACGACTTCGCTAACTACCTGCGAAGGCGAGTAAGGAGATCGCAGGTGGTCGCTCCTGATCACGTGCGGCTCTACAGTAAGTCCGTGGAAATATGACCGGGAGACAAGATCCGACAGTGGACTGCAAGTGTCACCAACCCACCACAAATCCCGACGGATATCTTCTTACCCGTATGAGGCGACTGTCTTGATAAAGGCAGCGCTCAGTCGCTACTTGGTTTTCAGACTGACCTCATGCATATTTGGAGGCTTAATGCATCAGGTTCGGTTTAATAACTGACCAGTTCGTAATGAAGAGCACAGACGAAACAGAGTGGACGAACACTGGAGACGTGCTCTTCGTTGGTCACACCCCTGTTGGACTTGGTGCTGACTTGCACACAAAAGAAGTCGGTTACAGTGCACCATGGCGGACTGAGTCAGAGGCTAAATTCACCAAACAGGCAAAAGAGGGTTCACGGTAGCAGTGACAGTGTTTGCGGGTTAGGAACTGGAGGAAATGATGAAAAACGCACAGAAACATCTGCGAAGCAGTGTAAACGCAACTTCAAGGAGTCGAAGGTCATGGGAGCTCCTAAATAACGATCTAGCTCTAAACGCGATATTTGGATATTCAAACGGTGTAGATATAGAAGTAAACGTGGACCAACGGCAATGAAGACTGTAATGGTCATTTCTGGTTTCACTGCCGCCACCCATTCGTCAAAATATGGTCAGTGTGATCCCCGAATTGGCAACCAGTTTCAGTTGAGTCCTCATCAGATGGACAGTGGACCCGGGTCCTGCCGCCACGGGACCGCCGCCCAGGGAACCAGACCGGTATCCAAGATAAAATTTAAGGACCGTATTACACCCACTAATCTGGCCACATCAGTTCAATTGACTGTCATGCAGGTGGTAAAATGAAGTAGTAGGAGGAACCTGGTAGAATTAGTATGCTAAGAGATATTCACCCATCCCTCACTCCCTACATCGGAGATGTAGAACTGAGGGGACGCCGGGAGGGGGAAGTAGCCACCCAAAGGTGGACTATGACTGGCTAAACAATGCCAGGCAGTTTGCGGGCGAAGTCTGTGAAAGAGGCTGTAGCGGACAAAGCATCCGACAGAGTTGATGTTTTAAAAAAACCCGAAAAGGTATAGGCAAAAGTACTGACCCTCCGCAATGTTGATGATCGGCTGTCGAGCTGGTCTTGGAATGCATGACGATGGCCGACATTCTAGGCAGAAAAGAGACAGGAAATAAGTTACTTCCCAAAGGCTTTCTCTTCAGCATGAAAAGTTCAGAGAAGAGATGACATGCAGGCAGCCTGGTGTTCTGCATCCTTATAAGGCAGGACCATTTTGTTAGAAAGACAAAGCAATTCTATAGGGATAGTGATCTATTTTGCATTTTTCAGTCAGTTTACCTACCAAGTCGTGTGATGTGCAGCAATCCTAGCAATTAGGCAACAATGGTTCATCCTGAGTTTATATTCAACGCAATCTAAGTGGTTCCAATGGTGCCTAGGTTTTACGAAAAGTCTCATACGGGAACAAATGAAGAAGTACAGCGATTTTTAGTTCACGTAAGTACCGTGGCAGTGTGCACAGTTAGTGCGTGTGCACATGACACAGAGGACACTTTGGAGGTATAATTTTAGGGTTTGTAAGGCGCTTTTCGCTAACCATTACTAGCAAACAAAGTCAGCTTCCCATCAAACCTCACAACCAGGTGGCCAACCCCTCCTCTTTTAAGACTGACTGTGAAATAAGCAGTCCCTAACGTCCGAAGAACAAGCGGTCGCTGACCATGCAGCAACAGCAAAACATGCAGGTGTGCCTGGGCACCTAATTAACAGATGTGTTAAAAAAGAAAAAAGCCACCATCAATAATAGCTTAACCATTGCCACCAATGACTTCCACCGTGTGCTCCGCGGAATGGACCCAGTATCGGTAACTTGCGCGTGAATGATTTTATGATGAGGCAAATCGGTGGACCACTTACCGAATTTTCCTCTACCCCACCCAACTCGCCCTGATAGCAAGGCAAAGGTAAGATGGTCAAAGGCGGTGGCGGACGCAGTGGCTGACAAAGCTAAGCAGTTTGTCTACGCGCACCACACACGACACGACACGACAGTTCGACCGTCTTAGTCCGACGATGTCCACCGTATGCTCCATGGGAAAGTGGAGCAGGGACGGTGACTTGCGCGTGATTTAGTTTAAAGTGATCGTAGACTTGCGCTGCATCTACCGCACTCTCTCCTCCTCCTCCCCCACCGGAGACCGGTGTCAAGACAGAGTCAAGAAGACCGGAGGCGGGAGAGGACACAGGTGGCTGGCGCGGCTGGGTCCCTTAAGTCCAAGCCGCCCCTAGGCGTGCCACCACACCCACATGTTCGGCATATGTTATGGGAGCGCAACCCGAATAACGCATGCCATGCCCTAATGTGGCCCCCGTGTTGGTCCAACGCATCTACGACACACAAACACACACGCAACCTAGTCTCCACACCAGAAATATTGAAATGCAAAAAAAACGGTTCAAATCTCACTTCGTTGGGAAGATAGGGGATATGGTACGTAGTCTGGGTGGATTTAATTTACAAAACGCACTACTACATTTATTTAAGAAGGTGTTATTCCGTTATTTATTCTCTGGTTAGGATCATAGGTGGGGTTAAAGTTAAGACCATGCTTACAGCTAAGGGTTGACATGAGGTTAAGGTTAAGGGCCAGTATAACCCCTATTACCACAAATTCCCGTAAGACACGTTCCACGGGTGGTCCAGTCAGATGGCAGTCCTTCAAGCCATGTCTGATAGCGTGTCGTGATAGGTTTAGACGTGTTAAATTCACTATAGTGGGAAATGGGCTGAGTTGATCTGGCGAGAGATGTTTCAGTCTCAACCTCCCTTGCCACAAGCAATAGTGGCATGACGACACATGCAAGGTCGCCCACCATTAAATTAGCTTCATTCGGCACACGCCAAGAACCTCAACGTGGTGTCCTGGTGGGGTGTATAGAGACATCCACTATCGAATCAAAGTGCTACAAGAAACTGCTTTCTCGGCATGTCACACCGCGCGTTCCAGCTAAACTTGCCGAGGGTCAGTGGCATGAAGGAATCCCTTTTCCGCCTAATAACGGCAACAAAAGTTATAAAACGATGGATTATTCTGTCGGTGGCGTTCTTAAGCCTAATAACCTAGCATTCGGTGGTCAAAAGGGGGTTTGAAGCCTTCAAGTAGCACATTATGAGTAGGTATGCAAATTGGACTATTTGGCACATAGGCGGGCTAGACAATGCGTCATGTTCAAGCATAGCCCATAGGTTTTTCCACCATGATCTACCGAGCAAGATCTTCTTAGAAGGCCGTCAGGTGACCTAGCCGACGCTTCCAGCGGCCCAAATTACACTACACGGATACAAAAATTTGGCTACAGTGGCCGTTACTGTTCAGCATTGAAACTCAAGAAAATAAAATTTCGCTAGGATGGGGGTGATGATAATGATGCTGAGGAGGAGGAAGAGGTGAACAACGCGCCGCGACCTACAGGAGCAGCAGACAGGAGAAAGTGGGCAGTGGAGAGGTGTGCGAAGAAGGCACAAATGCACGGTATAAAATTGGTGGTCCGCCGCGATGTGAGGAACGTTTGTGCTCTTAATCTGGCGAAAGGCTGACTGATGTGTGAGGAAAGGTCCAGTTCATAACTAATCAAGGAGGAAATGCACCAGGAATGCCGACAAGGCGGCAAAATAATACGCATTTCTTGCTGATTTAACGGCATCAGCCAGTGACATATAACACGCCGGGACTAGGAACCTGATATGTGGCAATTTCTGGCGTATTAGCCTTCATCAGTTTGTCAGAAATGGACATTGTGGTTTCCGTTTGTCTTTGTCGGTACTCCGTCATTAACCTATGTTACTCGTTACTATGCGACTGCCTGCCAGGGCTCTAGATTAAGCCCCAAGGTCCAACGGGACGAGCATGTCCGGTAACCTGACTGGTGAGTGCTATTCTATCATTAAAAGTAGGACTCTATCACACTCCGAGTACCTCTCTTTCTCTCTCTCTGAAAAAGATGCAGCACCAGGCGATAACTTTGGTGAATCACATCAACAGGACCCTAACCCAACCTACATTCTAAATCTAGTCTGTCACAGCCCTGGCTGACGTGGTGAGCGACGCATGCACAGCAGCCGCACCTCCTCAGTTGGCAATGAGTGCATGGCCGCCATTTTTCCCACAAACTGTAGCTCACGTTTCACTAATCAATTCAAAGTGCACCTAACCCGTCAGGTCAACATGAAAGTTGAGCTGGAGCACTTTAAAGTCAGAATCTCAGAGAGCAGGGCCGAGTAGGTATAGCAGGAGACAGAGCGGCTGCTTTTTGATGCCTCGAAATGCGGTTTTGCGGGGGCGGTGGGGGGGGGGGGTGGGGTGGATGTGCAGAGAAACAAAACGGACTCAAGGTCCTTCCTTGAGTAGGCAGGGAACACTTTAAAGATGCGGTGAAGAAGCTCGGAAACTGCCGAAGACTTGCATTCACATGCAAAAAGAACACGTGTGGACTGGGTTGCATAGGATGTCATTACAAGAGATGCTGGTGTGATTACGGTAGTTTTTTTTTTGCGCAGCAAAGACGATGTCGGCTATTCAACGGTCTCTGAAAGCCTCCCAAATAAGTCTCCACCCAGACCTTAATTCTGGGGATCAAGTAGTGAATTACCTCCTTCAAAATTCTGCGAAGTTTTAAAAGTGCCAGCTTCACGCCATTGACGGATTGAAGAAACTGGCGTTGCTGGTCGTTGGAGAGAATAAAGGCGGAGTTGTCCGGTGCAAAGGGATCTCCCTCTGCCTGCTCACAGAGGACGTTGCAAGTCACCCGCTTGATGTGCATGGGGTCGCAGACCAGCGTGGCTGCGCGCCCATCGCGTCTGAAAGCGTGTCGCGGTGAGCGCAGTGAGCAGGAAGTGGAGTAGGATCGTAGACGAGGATGAGCAACGAGTCCTGGCAGACTCCGGAGTAACCTGTGTGAGAGGGGGCGGAAACACCAAGGAGACGGTGTTAAGCACAAAAACACATTTCACACTGAGCGCCTATTGGTTGTTGCTCTGCAAGCCTTGGCGCGACCCGAGCCCAGAGGCACAAAACTACCCTGTCCTGCCGGTGCGAACTAAATGCTTTGAAAATTTTCATACTCCCGGTCCTGATTGACAGTGTTAAGTACCAAGTAATTGGTATATTCAATCCAGACGCGAGGTTAGCATCACTGGCAGCCATTACAATCCAGCGGAGGCAGCTACTTGTAAAACTTGCGGGATCGACCCTCTAAACCTGTCGGGGCCAGAGTACACCTGTAACAGAAGCCGCCAAACAAAATTCGAGGAATGGCTGGCAAGGAAAAACTAAAAAAGTTATCGTCGAGAGTATGAGGTAACCGCTTGCGTGGCCATCTGCCCCACAGACTAGAGCGAAGCTATCATTTCGTCAAAGTGCACGAAGTGTGACACGTAAGAATTATTTTTGAAAATTATTCCCGGTCGTCCGCCCAAAGTTCTTGAGGTTGGATAATGAGGTGAAATTAGGAATAAACCAGTACCGCTTCCGGTTGGCGGGAGGAAGGGATCGGTGTTTCGCGCTCGGCCGAACATCCCTGCTACCACCAACCGATTCTAGTCATCTTCGCAGCCCCTGCCCACGCATCCGCCTATGTCTATCAGGATGTTCTGCGACCAAGATCATGCTACACGGTGACACGGAGCAAAACAACCGTGAATGGAGATCGGGTACCGTTTTTATGCTGCCGGCGTCCGTTGGGGCTGTATTTGCAATGCCTCAAACTAGTTTAAGCCTCCCTCCTCTGACCGAAACGCGGTGGCTTTCCAGTGGGGCTGGAACATATGCACACATTCAGCACCAAGAAGTGCGGTCAATCACAAGTGCCAACAAACTGCGCAATCACCCAGTCAACTCACCAAGCTGTCACGGGCAGGCCCTTAGAGAAGACTTTGTCACTTACGCCCGCATCATTCTGGCGATCAGAAGCACGCAAAAACCGAGAGCGTGTGGTGGTGGGGGGCTGGACCACCACCGGGCTTCTGTACATAATGAATTCCCCCCTACTGTGTCTTCCCCGTTTCCCTCAAAAACGAAACTGGGCCATGTGTAGAGTGGTGGTGATTGGGGTACACCCACGACAGTTTGACCGTCGATTCCGACGAGGTCAACCATGTGCTCCACAAGAGGGTGGTGCAGGGACGGTGACTTAAGCGGAGATTCGTTTTAAGTGGCAGAAGACTTACGCTGCAGCTGCTGCACTCTCTCTTCCCTCTTCCCTCTTCCCTCATACCCCCTGTGCCCGGTGTCAAGAAAGAGTCAAGAAGACTGGAGGCGGGATCGGGCGAAGGTGGAAGTGCAATAAAGACCATAGGTGGTTGGTGCGGCGTCAGCCTGCATCTACGTGTGCCACAACGCCGCCACTCCCCAGGGTTCGGCATCTGTTATGGCAGCGCATCCCGAATAACGCCTGTCGTACCCTGATATAGCGTCCGTGTTGGTCCGACGCATCTACCACGCGGCCCGTTTAGAGTCAATAGGTTACACCCACTACCAAAGTCACTACGCGTTCGATCGTTCAAATACGCCATAGGCTGGGTTCATCGACGGTGGTTAGCATACCAAGCGGTAGGGATGTAGATGGTGGGCAACTCACTACGAGTATCGACTACGTCAATGGCAAGGTGGTAATTCCGAGCTTCTCTAGACATAGAACTAAAAATACCGAATTAACCTCGGATAAGCTCGACTGGAGTCAACCTTGGCAAACAATTTCTGAGTAAAGTAGAACGTGCGGTAGGCATAATCGTAAAAGCCACCATTGGAAAAGAACGACGAGAGCCGACGTGGTAAATGTCAGAAAGCTGTATTATTCTTCATTAACTACACTTTAATTTAGGATGGGCAAACCACCCCTTTCCCTTTAATTCAGATATCACCCCGTATACGGTCGATAGCACTATCGCCTCAGCCAACAGAATTTGTGGGCTACCTAATGGACGAGCTGTTTTTGTTCTTCAGACACGACTTCTTTCAGCCCCGAGTAGCTTCGTTGAAATATAGTGGTCTGCAGAAATTATTTGACTCGACATAGGAGGACGTTAGATTCATCATCTCAAAGCCAACTGAATCGTATACTTTTTGTAGATTACTTCTAGAAACGGGACACGAATAAGACGGGTAGGGATGTCTTGTATGGCCAGCTAAACAGGACACGAGAAAAGGAACTGCCCATAATGCGTGTGGATTTGTGCTAAATTCCAAGGAAATTGTGTTTATGCTTAAGGTGATTGTTAGTGTTTAGTTTAGGATTAGGTTTCAGAAAGAGGTCAGGATTATCTTAAGGGTCAGGGTTTAGGTTTTGGGTAGGGTTAAAAGATGCAATTTCCTGCAAAAGGCTACAAGAACGCATATTTTTTGCTGTCATCGTTCAGCCGCTGTCCTAATGAGAGTATTGATGTGCTGGAAACAAACGAAATTTGTGTAGCACAGATTCAGAGGCAAACATACGTACTCCCGTCCGAACGGTTCGATGGTTTATTGCGCCAACTGCGCCAATATTTTAACTAAATGGCGCTCTGATGATGATGGAAGAACATAGTCAGTCACTCTAGGCACGATCGAGATAAAAGCGTCACACACATGTCTGATGAGTTACGGTAATGTAGCTGGTGGATCTAACTTGCAAGTGCTCTCGCTCCATCCAACGTGCCAAGCTCGTGTGTAAGAGGATAAACATAAAAGAGGCCAAACTGTGAACATGAAAATAAAATCCAGAAGTAAGGCGATCGCATCGGTTTTAACTATCGAATGCATCTGCTTGGGCTAATGGTTGGCTTCTGCCACTTAGATATCCTTTTTGACAAACTAAATAAGACTATTATACGTATATGTCTAGCAGTGTAATTGGAAAGGTGACCTTCGGGTGTTGACGGCTAGGTGATTTCCAAATAGGTATGAAGGTATGGAACTCAAAGACAAGTTTGGCAGATAATGTAACCAGATCCAGATTCCAACAAAGCGTTCTGGTGATGGGAATAACGATTATCCGGTATTGGAGACTTCTCACAGAATGAACTCACTGGCAACCACTTCGGCTAGAAATCGAGGTCTCCCTTGTTCTGCACTTCTATGCACCGAGGTCTTCAGAGGAAGACGCTTCCCATGCAATCCATCGACACGAACTGAACAGAAAGCTGTGGGATTACGTGCCTAGACAGGAAGCACCAAGGAAGCCACAACGCCTGCAGGGGGCAGTTAATCTGTGCATTCGCACCAGCCTTGCAAAAAATGGTAAATCCTTCCCAAAACGGCCAAGGATACACAGTCAGGGACCGATCTCAATCAACTTAAACCGATATTCTGAAATTTTATTCGGTTAGGAAAGATGACTAAAGTGGAGTTGGAATATCGATCTCCTGATACCTTAATCTCTGGATAACTCAGACAGTCCAGGATGCTGGCTATTGAACGCGCGTCTTCTCGGAGGACCGCAAAAACCACAGTCAATAAAAAGACTAATTAGGCAGCATGCATAGTTTCTATTGATTTTCGATACTCATATAAATTCAAATAAATTTCATAGAAAAATATGCTCAAAAGTATTCTTTCCTGCACTCGTTTGATAACCAATCACGTCCTCTTCAAATGTTATGCTGGAAGACGGGCTAGTCTTCGGTTGTTAAAATTTTCTAATTATGAGATATGATAACACCGCGCATTTTATCTGTTCGTTTAGTAATGTTCCCGATGAAGTACTTTAGATGACTTAACTCGAGCAAATTCGTGATAGACATTTTAGTAAGAAGTTTAGTATACGTTTGCTGTTGTTATTTTGTTTTGTTAGAGTGAAATGTTAATACTCCTTAATAGTACAACCTACACAAACAAGAAGGTTTGGTCTAGAGTGCAATAACGTTGCAAAACGCCTGGAAATCAAAAACACGTCGGATTTGGCTGCATTTCGCCTTGAAAAAAACAGATCTAACGTGAACTTTTCCGTAGAAAATAACATTTTTTGCCTCAAATCAGTACAAAAAGACAATAAACAACTTCAAAGGTGTGCGATACTACCAACGTAAATTTCTAGGATGACATTTCATGAGTGAGGTAATCTAGTGTATGTTTACGATTTCACCTGGAAATTTTAAATACATTTATTAGTCACAGTTTCAATAAGTTTTCATATTTTCGGAATTCACGCTTTTCTAAAGCAACTGGTATTTCTAAACAGACTTAAATTACTTTTCATATTTCTTGTAATTTTTAAATTTCGCTTACTGTTACTCATTAATATTCTGAAGCTTTGGTACATAATTAGCGCCCATTTGCAAGTGATTATCAATCTTTAATGAAGTTCAGGACTGGCATCAGATAGTTAACAAACTGTATAAGGCCCAGCCCGCGTCAATTGTAAAATTTTAACGGCATAGAGGAACGAATTTTAGTCCTTATACGGAAAGCATATAGCTTGTAGACTGAAATTCATAAACGCATATGCAGCGACAGATCGGGTTCAAAACTATTCTGGAAATGGAAAACCTTTACAAAACCTAAATACATCACCCTTCCTTCGAAAATACAATTTGAAGAAGACGTGATTTGCTATTCAAACGAAAACAACAAGGAATACGTTTGCATTCATTTTCTATGACATACCTGAATCTTAAGGGGCACCGATAATAAATATAAAAGACACGCGTACTACTTAAGTAGTCATTTTGTCAAGTACGGTTTTTGTAGGTGGTCGAAAAGACGTGCGTTCAAATACCGGCATTTTGCCGCGGCTGAAATATATGGGGGTTCTGTTCGAAGGTAATAAATATCCTGCAGCATAATCCCGAGAAATTGCGAGCAAGCGAGGATGTCGACTTCTGCAAGAAAATTATTTCTGGTCGCCTGCAAAAACCGTACGAAGGTAACACAAAGGCTACTGAAGGAGTACGGATTTTTCTATTGATTTTTCGATGTATTTATAAATTCAAATATATTTTACTGAAAACATGTGCAAAAATATTCATTCTTGTACTCGTTTAGTAGAAAAAACAAGTCTTCTTCAACGTGTATACTCGAAGAAAGGTTAGCATTTAGCTTAGAAAGAGCATTTAATTATGAGATTCTTTAAGGCCGTAAAATTTCGCGTTTAAGTGGCATCGCATACGTCCGAGGTTAAACGATACACCATACTGGCAGCCCAGATACGCGTGTTTCGCCGCTGCATGGCATAGCTGCGAGGAGTTCCGTTCACGAGTGGGTCCGCTAGCCTCCTCCGCATGCTTCCTGGTAGATACTCCAAATTGAAATTTCACCTTTTTTTGAATTTCTTTCAAAATAAGTCTGTAACTTGAAGTAAGTTGATATTTTCTAGGATCTATATATTGTCCTGTTCCAAGGTGCAGATTAATTTCCGAAGAAATAAACAAAACGGAAAAAATGCAATTACCGTAGACATTATATGTTTCAATGGCATAGAAGGATGTATGATGTTAACTTTAAACCCTGAAAAAAATGCAACGGCAGATTGGGTTCAAAATTATTCGGGAGTGGAAAAATCCGCAGACGCCTCTTACTGGAGTTTCAAATTTGAAGAGGTGATTTGCTACCAAATAAGCACAAAGAAGAACATTTCTGTGAACCTTCCCCATAAAATATAGTTGAGTTTATAGGTGCATGAAAATGCAGCATAAAAATCATACGACTTAAGTAGTTATTTCTAAACGAGTGAGGTTTTCACCGGCATGGGAAAATAAGCTCTTTCAAAATCCGTTCTCCTGACCCGGCCGAAATATCTCGGAATTATGCTGCAGGTTATTTGATATTACAAATTCACTAAAATAATCCTCCCTAATCGAAAACACATTTCAGAATTTTGCTTAATAGTTCATGAAATTGGTCAACAACTATATGAGAAGATTCATGGAACCGAGCTGATAAACCAAAACATTCCAGTACGTATGTACGCATTTACGTAGGCATTTATGTAAGAATTACCGCAGCAGTCGGTTGCGAACAGAGGTGAGAATTGCTTTCGCTGTTATTGATAAAGCCGTATAATTAAGGAATGCTAGAAATTTACCTGTAGTCGCCGAGACTTGTCGCAGGATGTTCACCACAGTCCTTCTGGGAGCCGCTCCCGGACATGTCCTCGCGTAGCGGTGCATCCGCACGCTTTAAACCGCCGCCGGGGTGGTTGTCGCCTGAGAGGCTAGAATCCCGGTTAATGGGTGCGCCTGCCGCCGCCAGGGGCACACTGGTTGACAAAAGCGGGGCACTGTCGGTGACAGAAGAGCGTAGTTTCGATTCGTGGTGCCGAGGGTGGAGACTGTGGCGAGCGAAAGGGCCGCCCTCGGGGAGGACAGAACTGTCAGATCCGGCCGCGGTCGAAACGACGGTGTAGGAGAACAGCTCACTACAGTGGTCACCACAGTAGGGAAACGGACTGGTGCCTGTGGTTTTGCAGGAGGTTTTGCCATCGTCATTGAGCTGGACCAGATGCCTTCCGTCAGAGTCACCTGGGCGAAAAAAATAGTTGGTGGGATGGCATTTGCACTACTACTACTACTACTACTACTACTACTACTACTACTACTACTACTACTACTACTACTACTACTACTACTACTACTACTACTACTACTACTACTACTTCTACTACTACTACTACTACTACTACTACTACTACTACTGCTACTACTGCTGCTACTACTACTACTAGCTACTACTGGTAGCATTACTGCTAATACTGCTATGACTGCTACTGCTGCTGCTAATACTACTGCTACTGCTAGATTATACTGCTGCTATCGGATGGTGGTGGCAAGAAAGAGGCAGTATCCCCAAAGGAAAGCTGGCCGGGACGAAGAAGGAAAGCACTGCAATAAAGGGGTTAGAAGTTCAACGCAATAAGGATCCACACACCCTCTACCATCAACTCATACGGAAAATCCCACTCGAAAATTTTGGGGGAAGGAGTGAACCAATATTCCAGAGGAATGGTGGTGGTGGTGTTGGTGGGGGTGGTGGTGGTGGTGGTGGTGGTGGTGGTGGTGGTGGTGGTGGTGGTGGTGGTGGTGGTGGTGGTGGTGGTGGTGGTGGTGGTGGTGGTGGTGGTGGTGGTGGTGGTGGTGATGTGGTGACAGTCATAATAGCGGTAGCAGCAGCAACAGTAGAATTCGTAGCAGTAGTAGGAGTGGGGCCAAAATTCCAGGAAACTCGAAATAACCGAACCGCTAGCAAGTGAACAGACACACACACAAAAACAGTTCTTAATAAAATGACGGAGAGGGGGATAGGACGACAGGGTGCAACAGGGGAGGCGTGTCTTGGCAACCGGTTCCAAACCAACACAAGACGTCACAAGTTAGTGCACGTGCGTGCGAGTAGTTACTGTGCTTCTACGCTGGGCTACGCCCTGTACTGGTAGGTCGACGAAGAGCAGGGGAAACTCACAAAGCGCAATGCCACCCTCAGTGAAGCTAAGCTGGCTACCGCTGTTGCTACTGTTGTTGCTGCTGCTGCTGTTGTTGTTGTTGCAGGGTCACCATAAACGGCAGGCAGAATTGGAGGAGCAGAGGTGGACGAGACCCGTGGCAGTCCGTAGACCTCAGGCTTGAAGTTGGAGCTAAAGTTTCGTGGCTCTGCGATATAAGAATTGTGACTGGTCTTGAAGGCGCGGTAGGGACTGATGACTTCGCTTGTGATTTCCCCCGCTTCAGTCATGGCCCCTGTCTCCTTCATCGTAGCAGGCGGTGTGGAGGTGACGGAATGTGACAGATGCGGGCGGTTGGAGGCTTCATAAATTTCAAAATCCAACAAAGTGAACTGGTCGAATAACTAGTGTAGCAATCCTCCACATCAACGGAGAAATACTTTGAGTAGTCAGTAATAGTAAAACTAACGAAGTTATGGTAGAAAGGGCCACGGGGGTGGAACTACAGCTACAGCAAGCCAAACAGTTTACGCTCGAGTGAGCAGCTGCTTCAACTGGCTGGAGTGCAGTCTAACCTACCCACGTTCGCCTACGGCCAATCAGTGAAGACCACATGCTTGATTGGCGCTAAGACTGTCCACCTGGTCAGCCGACAAATTAGCGTGGTCTGTGAGGGCGGACAGCCTATGCAGAGGACTCGGAGGAAGCAGTAGCCAGCGGACTGGCTCGTTCTAAACCCAAAATGTAGACTGTTGTCCCATCTTTTTTCCTAAATAAGTGGTGGTGGTGGTTTTACCTACGAATCGTTGCTATCTCTGAATATTTGCCCTCGAATAAACGGCTGCCTTAATTACCAGGCGTCTACTATGCTAACTAATGTGATATGCGTCCACCGATTTCAACAGGTGTGCAGATATAAAGTCTGTGTACGACTTGAGACATCGATTGAGTGCCTCAACTTGCTCCATCGCACCCCCGAACAGCGCACAAGGATGTCCGAGCAGCAAATGATGAGCTTAACCTGCCCTGCTGCTTGATTTCCCAAGTGATGTAGTTATTTTGTTCCAGCATTTTCTGCGTACTCAGTGTGTGTAATTGTTGGTCTTCCACTGACTAGACAGTTGTCTGCTGCATGTTCTGATCGAAATTATTCCTGCGAGGTCTTACAATCAGCGGGTCATGCAGATGCGACTGGCTGGAGCACACACACACACACACACACTTAAAGGTGAGCGGATCACGTCAACAACCGGTGGATAAGAAAATTGCAGCTGTTGGAAATGATCAACTTGCGATTGATTCCTGTTTACTCTACAAAAACTCTGGATGTTTGACTTCCAGGCTGAACTAACTAACTTCTACCCTCGGAAGTAACCTGGTCAGATGTACCTCTGTGTAGCCGAGCAGTGTTAATAAACTTCAGTAACCTGGTCAGATGTACCTCTGTGTAGCCGGGCAGTGTTAAAAAAAACTTCAGTAACCTGGTCAGATGTACCTCTGTGTAGCCGAGCAGTGTTCAACAAACTTCAGTAACCTGGTCAGATGTACCTCTGTGTAGCCGAGCAGTGTTAAACAAACTTCAGTAAACTTCCTATAGGGCGTGAAAGTTCAAGTTCAACTCTTAGAAGAGTAAGGTGAGGAGTGACTCAGGGAAACGAACTCTCCGGTCATTCCGGATGTACGTTGAACGATGGAATGGATTTAAGCAGTCAAGCAGTAGGGGATTCGTTGGTTCTGAGGATTTATGCCTTAAAAGGACGAAGCCGAGGTCTTTTTGAGGTTTTAAATGGGGAACAAGCTTGGGGATTGTTAAAAGAAAGAAGTAGAAAGGTCAACTAATGGCTGCCCGCACTCCAAAAGGAATCTGTTGACCTGAGTGGAGGCCGTATGGCTGTTCGACCGTCATAGTCCGACGAGGTCCACCGTATGTGCCATGGCAGGGTGGCGCAGGGTCGGTGACCAGCGCTGGATTACAGTGAGAGCGGACTTATACTGCATCTATCCCACTCGGTGGGTTCCACTTCCACGCCCATTGTCAAGACAGAGTCAAGAAGACCGGCAGTGAGAGAGGGCGCAGGCGTAAGCACTGTGGTCTAGGAGGCCATATACGTAGGTGATTGTGGACGGAAGTGCATAATTCATGCCTGACTGTCCTACAACTACCCGTCTCATATCATTCGTCGCTCGAACGGTGAAGCAAGAGGTAGGAGGAATAATGTGTGAATCAACAAAGTGCCCGTCCAGCAGTTGAGTAGAAGTAAGCGGAAGCGAGCGTAGAATCATATACAAAACATTTTCCGCTGTCATTTAGAGGCATAATTCAGCGTGAAGAGACCAGGAAGGATGAGGTGGCAGTTAGGATCAAGATATCAGAAGGAGACATTCAATTAGTAAAATGTTCCAGTGCTACAGAGTTTGGGAAATGATGCGGTCTAAAACCACTCGCACTCTGAGTGGTCTGGAGGACTATCTCAGAGGGGGGCGAGTAGCTATAATTCAGTCTAATCGAGACTGGAAACACGAGAACCAAAATTCAAAAGTAGGGGTTCAAAATTTTCCTTGGAAGAAAATTCTTGAGAACACATCTAAGAATATGTAAGCGAAAATGTGGGTCCCGGAAGTAATTGATAACTAGACGCGATAGCTGGGACAAGAACTTGATTCGTCTGAAGTTACGGATTCCAGCTCGAACCCATCTTTAGAGACAGCATCGGGCACCCGTATCGGATGCTGTTCCTGAAGATGAGGTCGGGCCGGAATTCGAAACGTCAGGAGGATAAGGAACTATTTTGAAAGAAGTTATACCTGTTAAATAAGGAAAAATCATGTTTCTCAGATAAGAAGAGAAGAAGAAGAAGAAGAAGAAGAAGAAGAGGGCAAGAAAAAACAGAAACTCTGGGTTTTGGGGAGGTTTTTTTACCCGCTCTTCACTTGCGAATAACTGCTATTACCTTCCGGATAGTCTCCTCTGATTTTAGAATGCGCGAGCATCGGTTTGAATTTGATCTATAAAACTGATCCAGGGGTGTGCGCAAGCAGTGAGGGAGAGCGATGAGATAGTACCTCCCTGTCGGTCCACCAGAGTTCATTCACTAGACAACACACCACGGTGGCGTTCAGTTAATTTTCGCTGTCCTCCGTCAAACCTAGCGATACAATATTTGAATAATAGGATCATTCATTTCGACCCAAATGCACATTGCCTAATTCCGACCTTGTGAAAAGCGCGCGCGCGCACAAGACGAACGCCCATTGGGCCAATATTGGTTAGTGCGAATGCATGTGAACGAATTCAGCAATACGCTTATCTTTAACAAAATCCTAATCTTTCGGCCTCGGGTGAACATAAACGACACGTTTTTAAAACGCTGAAGCACCGAAGAACCCAGGTTCGAATTTCAGGCCATCTAGACCTGGGTTTGGGTATAGCAGACCGAGGAGAGCTGATGAACTACAAATGACCATCCCTTCTCTCCCAGGTCTTTGTCGGTTTTCCTTCCTACACATATTCCGGGTGGTGATGCGACCGTCAGCGACTACTCTAGGTAGAGCCCCAAGCACAAAGACCAGAGCAGGCCCTGTAAGTTCACTGTCGAGCACCCTTACACTTGTAATTCATTCAATCGTCTGGGCAAATTCCCTCATGATAGCGGGTGTTTCTTATTCAAATAGTGAAGGGTTTTGGAGACTGTTCAATCACCAACTGAATTCAGCCAGTTGGTAGGAAGCTTAGTAGTGAAACCAAAACTATAGGCAGGGTGGCGGGTGGGGGTGGGAATGCAGCCTACCCGCAGATAAAGGTGACTGGACAGGTGAAAGATCGTGAAAGAAGCCGCTTGGACGCGCGTACGGGTGCGAGCGCACACGGGGGGAGCGAGAGTTGGAGTCCGCAGCACTGACCCTTGGTCTGGGCATACAGGTTTGGACCATTGTTGTACGGATGCAGCAACCGGCCGGTTCGGAGCGCTTATTGAGGATGCTATCGGTGCCAGCGGACGAAGAGACTAGTTCGGAGGCCGCCGGGGAGAAGGGCGAGGGAGGGCTGTCTACCGGGCTGGAAGCTGCCTGCGTCTGTTGACTAAGTGAGTCGGAAGTAGCGCAGGTACTGCGCGAATCTGAACTACTTCCATGGCCTAAAAGACGAGCAGCAAATAATTTAAAGGCATTGGGAGGCGGGGCTGCAATCACGAGGGCATACATCCAGATGAGAGCACAGTGAAGACGCAACGCCAACTCGTGGAACACAAGTTGGCGGACGTAAACTAGTTGTTGGCCCAGCGGAAACCCGGGCGAGCGGTTGATTGAGAACCCTCCAAGACTTACTGGATCCGGGCTCAAACGCCGCATACGCCAGCCCCTAGGGTTGGCGTAACACGGACTGACGGCAGTTATTCTAGTTTGTCCGGACAGTGTCCACAACAGTATTTAAAGAGTAATTACCACTCGATGTGACTTTGTGCAGGGGGTTCTATGCCCCGAACCCCGGGTCTCTTTCGCCTGAGCTGAGGCGGTCGAAAAAGCTCTTCCTGACACCAGGGTAGGCAACTGCCAGGAACGACAGCGGCTTCAAGCTCCCCATCCTGTCTGCTGGCCGCGATGGTGGTGGTTAATCGAAGAAAACATCGAAGCAAGTCTAAAGCAAACAAGTTGCTGACTGCGATCCAGGAAAGGTGAGAACCTTGACCCGAATGGCACCATCCTCACAGAATGCATGACGGATAGTACGTTCGATGTTCCAGTGTCAGCACATTTGTGCGACGCAGTAATTTAGTGTGGAGCACCAGACCTTTCCGCCTCCAAATTACTGCACGAGGCGAAGAATTGGCGCATCAGTGTCACTAGAGATTGCTCACCATGCAAATAACAAGTACTGCTTGCTTTGTGGCCATCTCCGTGGACCATCGGCCCAGAGCTCGAGGTTTACAAAATAATAACTCGTGTTTCGTCCTGAAACCGCGATAAATCAGTGAACGCCACTCCGACACCGAATATGCGTGAAGCGGCGGCTCACATGGTAAGCGTGCTTAATTTGAATGCTCAACAGTTAGCTGGATCGTGAGTTAAAACCTTGGGTGCGCCACCACCTGGCAGTGGGATACGATTGGTTGGAGATGGCAAAAACAGGCCCTGTCTTGTCGTTAATACCTTGCACCTGACAGTCTAGAGGTGATCGTGCTGTTACAGCTGAAACTAAGACCTTGAGGGAGAAGGGGACGTTTAAACTTTATCGCAAGAGAAAGTAGAGTTTCTTTATCAGTCTCGTTTGGCTCCTGTTCAATAGCGGCTTCTAGTTTTCTAAACTAAATCTGAATAAACCAAGCAAGACCAGACGTAGCAGGAGACAGTTGGCAAGTAATCTCTATTTTCAAAAGTCCCGCCGCCGAAGATAGGAGAAGATACCCAAAAAGATAATAATTTATTCAATTTTTTAATTTAGGATAGCGTCTTAAAACATTAATTCTCTTCAAAATACTGCCCATCAGATGATATGTACTTGCCCTAACGGGTTTTCCCCTGTTCGGATTTTTTTTAATATTATTTGGAAATAATGCGGTCAAGTGCCTCGAACGATTTTTTTCTTTACCTCTTCTACGCTGTGAAAACGCTTTCCCTTTCGGTTTTTTTCATTCTTGGGAAGGTTGTGGACGCAGTGAATGATGAAGCCGAAGGCACATGTATGTCTATCACACACTTGCCGATCCTTAAATCAACACAGACCAGTATTTGGAGGGAGGGAATATCAGATCTCAAATAAATGCGAGGGCCATCAGGGCCACATTGAGGGTGGGGGGATAGCTGTTGTAGCCTGATTTTGAACTGATTGATTTGAACGCTGTGTGGGCAGCCGCGTTGTTCTGATGAAACAGCCAGTCCCAAATAGCCAAAATTCGAGTCCTTTTTCCCACTGCCTCATGCAATCGCTTCAGCACTTGCAGTCAGTAATTTGTGTACTTCAACGGGCAACCCGAACGGGTTTCGTCTTCAAGTGACATTTGCTCATTTCTGAACCGGGTGAACGACTCGGAAGTAGGTTCCAGGTTTCGAGCTTCCCTCCCAAAAGCTATCTGATGCACTTAAACTGGTTGCGTCCCTGGTTTCTTTAACATGAAACAGAATTTAGCGTGGGCTCGTCGCTCCATCAAGTTTGTCATCGTAAAATCGCCGAGAGCGTGGGCAGAGAGGGGGAGAGAGTATATAAAACAATCAATGTGTTTGATGTAAGGGTTTCTCCAGAACGCTAATTGGCCAGCTGAGTAGGAAGAGTGTCTAGAAAACGTATCTGGAGGGAGATGGCAGCACTGCGAACCCACTTGCCTATATAAACCACTTCTAGTTTTGGATAAGCAAGATACAATCCTGTTAAATAACCTCTCTGGAAGTCGATCATCCCTTACAAAAGGCTTTTACAAGGATGAGTGCTCTGTCGGACTGACTTATAGCTACACGCACACAAGTGAGAAATAGCCAAGGACTGGTATACACAGCGCAGCTTGGTTAACACGTGCCACGAATCAGTGGTCTAACACGACAAGGGAGCCGCAGCCTGTTAGGTCGAATCCATATGCTCACAAAATGTTAATGCTAACCTAAACGCCTGAAAAGTCGCCTTCGGATTTCGAACCAGATAGAAGTACTAGAGGGTCTGTGTGAAGACGATCGATTCACTTTCAAATCGTCCTCTGTTGGCGTCTGTGGTCCTGAAACCACCGAGGCTGAAGACGTGATACGGACGGTGGGTGAGACAAGGGCTGGAGACGTTGACAGTTTGTGAGTCGAACACCGGGACATTTGAATGGGCGACAGGCAGATGGCACTATCAGCAGCAGCCGCCGCAGTGGAATTCAGTGAATGGTTCTGGCCTTCCCTGGGAGTCAGAGGGTGGGAAACTCGGGTTTCGCTCACAGACTTTAAGAGAAAAAAGCAGTTGATTGGAAAAGAGGCAACCGACACAGCAAGGCTGTGCTCAATCAGTAAATTTTAAACTCGTCTCAAGGTAAAACGAAACTCGGTAAAGGAATCTGCTACTGGGTGGTGGTGTGATTTGCAAAAGAGCGCAAGGAAATGATAGTAGTCACCGATTAAGGCAAGTGTGTAAGCAGAGCTTCAATACAGGCAAGTTATTATTGAAGAGCCAGCCATTCAGATTGATAAATCAAGAGAAAAATAAAAGTTCTTAACTCACCCGGGAAGTTCAAACACTACAAATTGCGATGGCATGAAATAAAGAAACCAGGCAGCCTTTTAGGACATATGCGTAGTGCGCATCATCAGCAAAAGCCTCGAGACTAACAAGCGACTCGTAGTCTGTTCTGTGGCGTTGTTTTTGAACGTTTCATCCATCAGTGGAGGATGAGAGGGAAAGGTATGCAGGACTTGAGGGAATACGATTGTTCGGTGATGGAAAGAAACTGAACACTTGTAATCTTCATAATAAAAAGACCCGCACACAAACAAATTACCTAAATACAAAGACGCCCTGAAATATCAAGAATAATGTTAGGATTTCGTTCAAAAAGACCCACCGAAAAGGGCCTAACGAAAACGGTCTGCCTTCCTATAGTTAAAACAACTGTAACGCAACAAGAATGCGCAAAAAGGAGGAGTATGTAATGAGATCTAGCAGATAAAACAGACGATGACGACGGTAAGGTAAATAGAAATGAGTAGTAGTTCAGGAAAATGCCATAATAACTAAATTTAGACGTTTAAAGAACGCAAAAAAATGTTGATGGGTAAGAGGATGCCTTGTAGATCAAATGTACTTAAGGGCATTTGATTCGTGAAAACATCTTCATGGTTTTCAAGAGGGAGTCCGGCAGAGCCGAGGAATACGGACCTTCCCGGATCGGAGGTGGCCGGGTAAGGTTCAGGTTAAGATTTATGTTGCAATTAGCAAGGTTGGTGTCAGGGTTAAAAATTGACAAGCAAGGAGATAACACCCTGGAAGTTGGCGCGAGGCCACCTGCAGTAGAGGGGGGTGCATATTTTTGTGTCAAACCGGGGCGTCGTTACTAGGGCATACTTGAACTTTACCGATAGTTCTTTCATTGTGAACGACCAGGATCATTGCGACACGATTGTGACTTGCGCATCCAGTGCTTTACAGTTATGTTGGCTTGGACAACATCTCTGTCGCACACTGACATCAAGACACGACAGTGTCAGGACGACAAGGGAAGGTTTTGGACGCAGTTAATGATGAAGCCGAAGGCACATGCATGTCTATCACATACTCGTCGATCCTTAAATCAACACAGACCAGTATTTACAGGGAGGGAATATCAGATTTCAAATAAGTGCGAGGGCCATCGGGGCCACATTGAGAGTGGGGGGAGAGCTGTTGTAGCCTGAACATCGAATCTGAGCTGGCACAATCCCTAGCTCGTGTGATTCAAAGTGCATCAGTTTCGGTGGTGTGGCCAACATCTCCGGAATCATATTCTGGATAGACGAAGTGGTATGCAAAGGCGGGTCACCAATAGACCCCTGGTTTGTTTGCCTAAGACTCTTTCATCTATCAATTCAGTCTGCTGAAGCCTGATTACATGGCGACGGATGAAGTTTATAAGCAGGCGACAGCTGAAATATTCGGTTTGTGGGGCCTATTTAGATGCAAACCGTTTTCCAGACTGAGGGCCCGTCATAGTATCACAAACTCGTGGTCTGTAAATAGTTATGCCCCAGGGTCAAACAGGCAACTCAGTACTGGTCATCAACGGACGCACAGGGCTAACAGTCAAAGTCCTGATCTAAGCGAAGAGGCGAGTTCCGTGAAGCATTCGATAAGTCGGAGCTCCGCGATAACTGGAACAAACGATTTAGTCGCCTGGAATTTCGGATTCATTCTGGCATACGCCATCAGAGGCAGAATTAGACAGGGGTACCGTTTTGCACAACCCTTGTTTCTGACGCTCGCGTCTAATTCTTCTCCAGACAGGGATTCTGTCTGCACCGACAATAAAGGACAGGCATGGCTACATAGTTAGCTTGCTGCAGTCCTTCCGTCTATCAGCTGTTTGCTGATAAAAAACCGAAAAATCTGGTAAGGATCAAATGTGTATACCTAAGTTATTAAAACTATATACTTTGCCAAAAATTGGAGCTGGAGTTAATTTAGGGGTTAGTTTTAGGATTAAGGTTAGCTTCAGGAGTAGGGGTCGTTTTAGAGTTGGAGTCACTTTTAGGGTTGAGGTTAGGTTTAGGATTAGGGTTAGTTTACAGTTGCTATGACACCGGTTTTTTTTAATTGCCTGCTGCTTATTAAACGGAATTAAAGTATTTAAACAAACTTCTTATTTACTGTTTTTCCCTACTTCTCCTTGCACATTTTCCTGCCTGTTGCCATTTGCTCCTCACCTATCAAACCCCTAACCACCAACTCTTCCATATTGAAGATGTCGCATGTTGGTTTGCCAAGGGGTTACACGTACCAGATCATTGCCAAAAATTTAATTTGATTTAATTTAATTTAATTTTGCAAGAGGACTGGGTAAGGACATCTTTTAAAAACATCGAACAAACTTACTGTTAAAGATGGCCGACTGGCATCCACGAAGGTCCTTCTTATAGCGTAATTCCCAATTTTTTTAGAATTTTCTGTCCTTAGTTCGTGGTGCCTGTTTGTATGATAAAGTGTGAGACACTGACAATACCGCGGTTGGTCACCTACGGATTTTGTATTTCCCATAAAACTACTAAAAAAATGAAGAACAAAACTTATTACACCGGCCGCTAGTCAAAAATTGATTATGAGAATACGAAGAATGCGCTTAAAGTAAACAAAAGGTAGAAAAGGAATGAAGTACCCTGCACGTGACGATAAACTGATACCATCTTCAAAATAAAAAAAATTAAACATAAACGGTCAACGACACTGACAGGGTGCATTAGGAGTGGCAAGCGTGTACATCAGTTATCATACTATGAGAGTACTGTTGCAGAGTATTCCCCTAGGAAACGAAAAATTGAGATGCATTCGTAAAAATCAGCCACAAAACGTGCCCATGTATCGATAGTGCATCTATCTATGGAGCGATGTTCTATTTTCAGTCTTACCTATCAGACATTGTTACCCACAAAGAAAACCGGTGGCTCAAAATCATGCGGGAGAGTCGACCGTGTGTACCAAATGCGAAGAGGTCACACATAGTGACTTGAAACGCCACGTACAAGTGAGGGGCACCCGGAATACTTTGACAATTTGCGTAGAAATGTAGGTGCCTGGAGCCGGTACCGCCTGACTGGTTTTTTGATTACGAGTCCACGTCAAAGTCATTATTTGAGGGTAAAATCAAAGTATAGAGTGGGATTCATGTGACTGCAGCATTTATTACTTCGCAAATGACATACATATTAATTTGACTTGAGCAGTTTCTTCGTTAGAAGGACTGCCCTTTGAGATAGACACCATGAATTATACTGTGAGTTCGAGTAACCAGGAACAGAGCAAAATAAACGGTTTGTTCATGAACGTGTCTCCAAAAAGTTGGAGGAAAACGTACTAATAGAAGATTCCTATGATCTCTTACACTGCTCCTTTAAGCCTTTACGGTTTATATGTATTATGGAATTTAGATTAGCCTTTTCTTTAAGATGACAATTGGTTTGTGCACAACCCCGGGTTTTAGGTATCCATACGCCATGAGGGCGGTGACGAAGTGTAACCTCTGGTAAAATAGGACGTGTCAAAGTCAGCTAGTAAAGTTGAATTTTGCAAGAGGTCAGAAAATTCGTATCGACGTCGAGTATGCTGAAATTGCTAGCCTAATAAGTGAATAAAATAGGTGGCTAGATCACTGACTTACGGAAAAGAGTCAAAATGTCACCATTCATTGTTTAGCCGTAGGATTCTTAGATAAGTAAGCACTCGACATAAAGGAACTTAAAGTAATTAAAGACGCACTTGATTAGGTTTTAAAGACCGTTTGCAGTCATTATAGAAAGTTCACTAAACTGTAGTCTCACGTTCAGATAAGAAGATATACGAGCACGACGGCCTCGCCGCTGGGCTCCTTTACGCCCTACAAAGCTGCAGGCTAACAATAGCCGTGACTGAATGGAGGAAAGGTATGACACACATAAAGAGGAACCAGCTCTGCCCACACAAAGCGCGCGTCTTTAAAGTAGCAAAAGTGCAGTTCTAGGGGATTTTCGTATTAAGAGAAGCAGACAAAGCAACTGAGACGAAGATCGTTAAGTGTACGTTCATGAAGCTGATTCACCGCAACAGTAAACACAGGCGAAATGTGAGATATACTGCCCACCGACCACTTATTTTCGACTCCGGCAATAAAACATAGGTTGTAAAGGTAACCAGCTAAGCAGCAGCTTTCTACATGGCATCAATATCAGTTCTGAATAGTCAATGATCAGTTCGAAAAAAAGTATGTCCGAGGAAGACCACAAGGTGCTGTAAGCAGTCTGACTCAACCTCAGCAAAAAATAACCCAAGTGATCTAGGTGGCCCCACAATGTGGCTTTATACGCTCGGTGCTAGCCAACTCAGAGCCGTTTTCCGGAATAAGTGTTCCCTAGGTGCCGGCCCCAAGACCAGTCCAATTGTACGTTTACAAGTGAATGCAGCCTTGGGGATCGGTCTTTAGAACGCAGGTATTTTTAGTGTTAGAACCACATATAGTGAGTACCAGGGAGACCTGGATTATCGCATAGGCGTGGTAGACTTAAAATCGCCTATAACTGTTTTTTTCACTTTCAAGAATCATAGAGTGACCGTTATATGCGTTAACTCCCATTCTGATTTAAGCGCACCGATATCCCGAAAATTCTTCAGAGCAAAAACATGACATGTTTCAAGATTTCTATGATCAAGTGCCCGCCCTGGCAAAGACACGCAAGCTGTTGACGTCGTACTACTGAAGACCAGCTATGATTAACCGGATTAGTTAACCTACAATCAGGGGTGACACCATACTTCCTTCCAAACTGTTAACGTCTTTTTGCCAAAACCGCAGAAGCCAGCAGAAAATATTTTCCAGCGTTTTCGTGCAAAGCAGTCTCCGTCGTGCCTCGATTTCCTCTTCCTATTCGGCAGAAAGGCTAGCATCACCGTCTTAGATCCTCATTTCAGCAAAAATTCACAGTTCTTAGTTTTTTTCAATTTTAAATGCGATTCAGGTATGCCTCCACAGCATCGTGATCTCAAGAAGTGCCGAAATACGGCTACGCAGCTAAACAGACAAGTGTGAGATGGAGAAGCAGTGTGAATTCTCATCAAAAGATATATACTCGCCGTGAACTCCCATGTACCGACAGATTACGCGGAATATCCAGCGATATAGTGGGAAAAGGGACAAGTCCTGACACTACTAGCAACTTTGACAAAGGCAACAGGATTACAAACGGAACTGGTAAGAAGAAACAACGGCTAACTGTATAAACACAGCAAGTGCATTACTATGTTGCTGAATGCCGGTGGTATTTACACAGAAAATGATGAGGAAACCAATCTCATACTAGGTGCACAATTTTCTTAAACGTTCCAAGTGTCCGATAAATTTCACCCTCGAAACATTTTTTGAGTGGAAACTTGGTAACTCAGTCAATAAAAGCCAAGACAATAGGTTGTGCTAGAACGCAAATAAGGCCCCATGAGTTGAGTCTTTGCAATCGGCCTTCTGACAAACATAGGATCCAAGGATTTGAAACAAGTCCTGGTAATGCTTCCACCTAGGAAAGGATTTCGATGGTCAGCTGCAAACTGTAGGCTTATCAGACTTACCGTCATAATAGACGAAAGAATGGGAAGGGCCAGCTGTAACCGGCTGTGCTACATCCAGACAGGCAAGACATCACGTCGACATGGCTTCCCTAAAGGATAACCATGTCACACAAACCGTCTCTATACGACATAAATTACGAAAACGAAATCGGTCCTTCGCCATGGTAAACGACTGACTACTTAGCGCGAAGCTTTACGAGCATGGTTCAATCGGAAAAGCACACAATTGTTATAAACAAATTTATATTATAGGATTAGCCGTGTAAGTGCCACAGAAATTGAGCAGAATTTTATAAAGATAAATGCTAAGAGCCATCGCTCTTTCTTAGCTACATCAGTGACTTGAATACTGTAACCTCCAAATGATGATTAAGGTTCACAGACCACATTAAAATCTTCAATTAGACATGTGACTGCTTTCATTCGGGAAGTTTTTATTTGGATTTCCGAATGCACTGGTTGGATCTAGGCATGATTTTGCACAGACCCTATGTTCTCGAAATAAATGCACAGTTAGATATAGAAATGCGTATGAGTACAAAATCACCTCACAGGCAGGCATCGTAGGAATTATTAATTCTACCAGCCTAATACCATCAAATGGACGCTTTTAGGCTGCTTTCAAGGCTTGAAAGCAATGCCTATTTACTCCTAGACAATTCCGTCATCGAAAAAAATATTTGGATGATACAGAAAATGATTCTTTGAAAACACCTTAACCACTGTTCCCCGGTGTAATTTCCATGCCTCATACATGGAAAGGTTTGTAAAAATGCTCATAATTGGGTCAGTAAACTTGTTCGCATTACTTCGAATCTAAACTCGGAGAAAAGAGTGAAAAGAATCCGACCGCGCAGATTACGGCATAAGCGGCAACTTTGGAATCCGCTAAACACTATGGTTCTCATCTTAGGCTGCATGACTTTGTAGATTCCCTGCAGGAAAATAACAGTATATTCTGGTACTTTCAATTCTTGGGTAAAATCTAGGTTATCAGTGTAGCCTGGAACTTGCCTACCCTACTGGGAACTGAGGGCAATAAAATCGTGGTGGTGCCGAATGTGTTCAATAGAACTCAACTTGTCGACATAGACCTTGGTCTGAGAAAGGCTTACTGACGATAGTAAGACGAAAATGGACATCCAAGTCTTGCATGCCTTTCTCAGAAGTCCCCCTCATCGCATATAGGTGGATATTCTTCGATCGTCTGTGAGGACTCGAGAGTAAGCTCCAGGCCACGACGGAGAAAGAATGTTCCGCATGTCGGTGCGCGACTCTTCCACATTAGAAATAAAAGGCTTTCTATGGGTAATGTGTTCAGTACGGCAATTCTTCTAATGAAAGGCAAACACAGCAACTTGATGCGGTCGAAGTAAACGTCAGACTCTTTGTCTTCATTTGTTAGGTGTTGGTTGATAAAAAAGAACGTGAGCGCTCGTCAGAGTCGATAAAGAAGTGATGCGGGTGTTGGGGGTGAAGGCAGAGCAGTTTTTTAAAGGAACGGAATAAGAGCTGCGAGTATTCATCAATAATAAATGACCTAAACATTGCCGTTCTTCTAATGGACACGTAACCCAGGGTTTTGGTTTCGAAAAGGAATGGGAATTTAGAGGTGAAAACTAGATTTGACCTTCGTAACAGCTTAAGAAAAGCGCTAACTATCGACAAAACGTCATAATCCAGGACAGAGTTAAGCGTATTAGCGCGGAAAACTGATCTCTTTGTTATGTAAAGTTACGAAAAATTGAGTCTCGCCGTCTGAATAGCTGTGCCCATAGCTAAAGTTCTGATATAGCTTAGCCTAGTAAAAGAATTTCTTAGTAGGATCGGGGGTCTTAGTAGCAGGTATCAAGCGGTAAAGGGGGGGCAAGATTTTTGTTGCCTACGCAGAAATTTGTCAGTTCTTTGAAGTAATTTGTGGCGAGTTTAAGCGAAAGTCTATCAAATTAGGCAAGATTAAGGAAAAGATCCAGAAAAAAGCAGGAGAAATCTCAAAATAGTCTTTGAACGAGAACTTTGCAGACATGTACTGTCTGAATAAATGATTTATATTTTTGCATCGATGTGTCCAGCTACTACTGGGAAGAGATGTTTCAGACAAAAATTTACAGTGTCTAGGGCTTATAATTGTTCCCTCTTTTGGAATATCCTCATCCCTCTTCAGCAAAAACCCTCCAAAATCATCATGGAAACGGCATCAATCTGTACTGAATTGCGGATAATAAAATACGGCACAGTTTGCACATAGCGTTAAGCAACAAAGCATGCATATGAACCACCTTGATATCAGGGAGGTGGAAAAATAATGATAGGATCAAGTTAGTTTTTTCCAAAAAAAACGCTTGCATAAACCGAGTATGAAAAAAGCGTTCGCAACCAGGGAGGGGCCAAAATAAAAGCTGCTCGAGCAGCTTTTATTTTGGCTGATCAGCTGTAGCTAGGTCATAACCATATCTTTTGATACGGTAACTCTCCGGTAAGCATCCAGAAATCGTAAGAAAGTTTCACTTGTTGACATGCATATGGTCTTTTCAGCACAAGTGACAAGCTATCATACTTTCAGTTGTGTGCATTCGTTCGGTAATCTAGTTAACTTTGACTGCACTTGCCGTTTATGGACTAATTAAAAACTATTGAGTTTATTGGAACGAGACCCACTCACTCCGCTTTACCATAACGGTAAACAAAATGGCTAGTAATACGTACTCCAACCAAACGGGGCAGCGCCGCCCTATAAAAGGATATAGCCCTTGTTCATTGGCTTTGTTAAGACAGAGCACCACGACCTTGGACCATACTGGGTGATTATTTAGAGTACCAGTGTTTTACATAAATTCTGCCAATCATTTCTCTGACCTTAGTTCATTTTAACAAGGTGAGTTTCCTGCCTTTCTACGGTACCCTCCGAGTATAACAGTTTCTGTCTTATGTAAAATAGCTAAAGGAGCGATAATGCAATTCCCGTGGTTTTATTCATATACCTATTTCATCAATCCATTCCAAAGCTTACCTATGGCAATTCAGAATTTAACATAAGTAACAGGTTCGTAGTTTCACGCAACTTATATTCCTCGTCACCAAGTACTTGCGTTGTACGTCGTATCAAAAACCTCGAAGCCATACTTTCTCTCTTGTATATTTGATCGCAACATCCGAACTATAGAAGGTCATGTATTGATTACAAAAATGGGAGCGGTGTTTATCGATAGACCTGGTGTTCTTTTGTTATCGCACTCGATAAAACCAATGGATTTCCTTCACTGCATATTCGATATCGCACCAGTTCGCATTGGCCTAGAAGTTTTCAGTGTAATTAATTGTTTCACCAAATGGGCCGCGTGATAGATGCGCTGTACCAACAGCGAGGATAAATCAGGGTACGGCAGGCGTTATTTGAGATGAGGTACCATAGCAAATGCCGAACATTGAAGCTGCGCATGCCCAATATCGGTATGCGTAGGTGCATACGCATGCCGCTTACCCGCTCTTTCACTCCATTGGGCATGATTCCCCCTGATCCCGACCGTTTCTCTGTACTTCTTGGCTAGGTCTTGACATCGGGCACAGGCGGGTACGGGACAATAGAGTGCGGTCGATAGAGTGAAATTCTTATATACCCTAAAACTACTGTACGCGCAAGTCACCGTCCCTACATCACGATTATGCGGAGCATACGGTGGAAATCGTCGGATTACGACGATCGAACTAACACATGTCCTATTTTTACACTGGGGTAGGTTGAATAAGTCAATGAAACAACTTCAATCTTAAGTCACCGTTTCTGCACCATCCTCCTGTGGTGTATACGATGGACCTCGTTGAAATCGATGGTCGAACTATCATGTACGTCATGTTAAATTCAGAATGTTTACCTAGACTGAGCCATTAGATTCGTCTCGAACAGCTTATTCCACGATTCCACGCCGCGTTTGGAGGATAAACATTTTCTTTCGGCCAATTTTCTTGGAGCAAAACTAAACGCCCCGGAGGATACTTGTGGTGACGATGATAAAAATTTCATTACATAGGAGGTTGTAGCCTAATCGCTTGATGGAAATGCTTGTTTCAAGTCTCTGCACATCTGTCTATAAGCCGAACGACACAGAGGAAGTTATTTAGGCGTCTCTCATATTGCAGTGCACCTTAAAATCAAACGAATTTTACAACTCCTTACATTGGTTCTACTGCTATATCTATCCTTTGAGCATACTAAATCACCTAAGCTAAACGATTTTTTTCTTAATCACTTAATTTTTTTGTTTGTATGCTTAGACAGCAGTGTTCGAGATTCGGAGTTTTTGTTAAGTGAAAAAATGTGCCTTCCAGGGTTCAATAATATGAAATTCATAATTAAATCATCTATACAGAATGGGGGTAAGAAATGGCAAGAAATAAAGGGGCATAGTATTCTTTTATAAAATTTTGAACGTATTAATGCGATTTACGTAGATACGTTTGCGTATGATTCGTAGGGATAATCACTTCCAATTAGTTGTGAATGCATTCGATTCGGGTTCGCGGTCGGCCAGGTAATTAGACTTCGTTGTGCTGACCACTAGAAAGGTGGAAATGGATTAGGGGCAAGGAAAACTCAACAGTAAGTAACTTTCAATGCTGTCAAACAGTCGTCATAGTGTTTTTAATAATAATTTTTGAATTATGTTTGATCTATCTTTATGAAATGACTATTCCCTGCAGGCTTATTGTGGATATGTTCCCATAATCTGTAAGTATTTTACTGAAATAATGGCTATTGTGCCTAACTGCTGATATAGTTGTCGTTGTCTGCTAAGTCATTAATGGATGAGAAAATAATATAAAATAGGTATGATGGTATTTTTAAGTGTCAATTGCTCTATGCTTTGGGGTATATCCTGATTGTTCTGCACAGAGGACGATTGGGAGTGCTTGCTGCTCAGATGCCAATGAGAATCGCAACTGAAAACTATACTTGTCTGAAGGGACCAAGATAGATGAACTAATTTCATGAAGCGCCACCGTCATTTAACATCGTAGACAGAAGACGCCTTGGCGTCAGGCTTGTAGCCCATCCGAGTCATGCAGAGCATATACGATGCCGAAAAGGCAAAAAATTGATGCTAATAACAAGATGAGACAAAAACTAAATTTTGCAATAACTTTTTACCCAAATTCTTTTACAAAATTTTATACATAACTTAAGTTTTGTATAAAAATAACAACGCTTTTTTTAAAAAGGTGAAATTAACATAAATTTCAATATTCTTTTTAGCAGCAGAAAAACAGGCTGCTTTTAAATAATTGATATGTAGATCTTTAAAGTGGGGCGTGTGTGAATGGTGAGAGAAAAGGGAGTCAATAGTCTGATATGTCACTAACCACCACCTACTGCTTGCTCCTATCCAGAAAGTATACCACAAAACCAGGTAATTAGTCCTTTCAGTAAATTTGACCTCTGTATATGCATTTCAGGTAATCGTAGAAGGTTCAGAAATAGACGTGAAATAACTAAAGTAGAAGATTCTGATAGAAATATCCAGTTCCCGTGGAGTGGCTTTCACCCTCAGCGGGAGTGCATAAGACGCGTGCAAAGCATGTTTGGATTTGTAGCTTAATTGTTGACCACAAAGCATTAGAAATAAATTCATCCCGTTTACGTGCAGATGGAGGGCAGCTCATCGGGAGGACTATGTCCAAAGCTCCGAAATTCAGTGACATATTGACTCGCATTTTCAGTTGCAGTGTAGTGGCTATCACCGACAGCGGGCGGAGGGATCCGCTCCAAGTTTTGTCGAGGTGTAAGACGCACTCAAATTACGAATGCATGACTGTTGATACCCAACTTTAGCGCTGTCAGAGCCCTTTCGGCCGGACTTCTTGTTGATGAACTGACATGAAAAATGTCCTATATTATTTTAAAAAAGATTTGTAGTATTATTTAACGGATAGTTTTGTTTTTATTTTATATTTAAGGAGAGCTTGAAATTTATAATAGAACTTGGAAAGTCATTCCATATTGCCGTGTATAATAATAAAAATTGTTTCTAATGCCGGTTTACAGGCATTATCCGACGAAATACGCAGTATGTGTTAGGCTGGCAGTGAAAAAACTGCTACCTGTCGGATGATAGCAGTTTAGATCGGGGAAGGGCTAACACAAGTGCCGTTTGTTTGCAGTCTTTTTGTCTTTTTAGGAACCAGGATTCTGCTCCAGACAAGAGTACATCTATTGACGGTTGCTCACTGTCTGCCGAAAAAGTCCCAGGCGCAGCCTGCACTGACGGCGCGATCGCCCTTAAGGTAAGACCTGGGATCGGGCTCAGATACCTCGCACTTTGTTGAACCGGAAGACAGATTCTACCGTGTTGGTACCCAGAATTCTTCGAAGCTGTTCTGAATGCAAAATCTAGCTATAGTTCGCTTAAACAAAGAAAACTTTGCATGAGTTTCATATTCTGGGGTAGTTTATTCCATATGGCTATGGTGTTAAGCGAAAAGAATCGACGAAACTATGTGAGCTAATGGAAAAAATAGAAAGACATTGCGTGACTGTCGCACCGAGAGTGGTCAAGCTGCCTCACAGTGGTAATGGGATTAAATGTTCGACTATTCAAAAGCTTAAACAATAAAAAGAGTCCCTTCTATAAAAGGTGAAACCATAAGAGATCAATGTTTATAAGCACATAGCGTCCTTGATACGCCAGATTACGGTGCTCCGACGAGAAAATCTTTTAGTAAAAAAGTGCTGGACTGATTCTAGTTTCTTGCGTTTACTAGCGTGTAGAATGAAAAATAGAAACGAGCAGTATTCCAAGCCAGGCCTTACGTACCTTTTAGAAACGCGGAGTCCAATATCAGTAGTTTTAATATTTTGGAGGATTAACATGGTAGTTCTGCGTGCTTTGGCGACAATCAGGGTGCAATCCTCTGAAAGATTAAGACCGTTGGAATATGATATGCCCAGAACCTTAACAATGCCAGTCACATTCAGGTTATGGCCATCAATACGTAGTTGAGGATAATGGTCGGCGCCAACAACCATAACGTAGCATTTGTGCCAAGAAAGAGAAAGGCATCATGTGCAGAACCACTGGGCAAAGGCCTCAAGATCGAGCATGGTGTCGTGATCTGCTGGCTTTTATCGATAGTTTACTTTTAAATCGTCGACATACATACAGGGCCTATCATTCCGAAATAACCGTGTACATCATTGACAAAAATGACAAAAATAAGAGCGGGCCAAACACTGTCCTGAATAACTCCAACGCTGACACGCGCGGGCTTGCACATAACATGGGAGATCTTAACCTATCTGAGCGAGAGCTTAGGAAAGAAGATATCAAGCTCAGAAATTTACCACATTACCGAAAAGGGAGAGTTTCAGGGGAAGAATGGCAAGGTCAACACGATCAAAGGCCTTCTTGAAATCAAAATAAACTATGTGAAGTGCAAAACTTTTGTCCCTGGATTGTAGAAAGTGATCAAAGAAAGAGAACTGACAGGTAGCACAAGACCATTTTTGAGCAATTGATGCTAGGCTGCACCCCGGTTAAGTGATACATCATCTTATCTTTGATCAAGGTCTCCAAGATTTTCGAAGCTGTGGACAGTGTATTGGTTGGCCAAAAGTCGTCAAATGACTTAGATTGGCCGTGTTTGGGGAAAGGTAGAAGGTGCGATTCCTTCTTCACACTGGGAAAGGTTTCACTTTCCAAATCTAGATTAAATATCTTTCACAGAAGGGACGGGAAAATATATTTAGCATCCGGCTTTAAAATACTGACCGGGACGTCAGCTGGTCCAGGACTTTAAGATTTACGAAAACTTGAAATGGCTACGGTTACATCCCAGAGGTTAAACTTCATGGTTTAGAGGATGGTACCCGGTCCAACACTGGATTGTTGGAAGTGGAGCGGCTGAACTTTCAATAAATGTTCTGAATAATAAAATGTTTAAGCTATCACTCGTCAATTTGTCATCAAGTGTGGGATTGTCAATGGCGTCTCGAAGGACGGAGTGCCGTGTTTATCTATGGGTTCTTACTGCGCGGGAAAAGGTTTCGCGACATTTATCGAACGGTTTTTAACATATTTGACCTCATCGGCTATCCACATTTCTGTATATAGCCTCTTAGACTGCTCAAAAATACGTTTGATCAAGGGCAGAACGTAAATGTCGTTTGGCAGATTGAATCGACCAGATAGGTTACGTAACCTATGGCGAAAAGATAAAACTCATCCGTTACATTAATCATTTTCTTACGGGCAACAAAATGTACACCAAACTGGTACAGATGTTCACACCCTGACAAAGAAAGTAATCAAACTAGTCGTGGGAAGAAAGATGCATAAATAATTCTGTCAAAAAGGCTGATCGGAACTCAAAGAAAAAGCTATATTTTGGAAAACTTTTCATTGGTTTAGAATGATAGTGTAGAAACCACAATGCCGTCGTCTGAGCTCCTATGTGGGCCTTCAGATGACACTGTCAAAAGCAGGTAATCTTTGCAGAAGATAACTTTACGTATGCTTGATCCTCGGGTATTGAAGTCAACAACCCGATTTCTCTTGCTGATATCTACAGCCTCGAGTAAGTCCTTAAACATTATGTGACCGAAAGGTGGAAACCATAGAATTTCAAGAAGGCTGAAATCACCTGCACTCAAGCAATTCCTAAAATGTAAGTCAGCCGTGGCGTGAAATGCCTGTCAGGGACAAAGATCCTAATCCTCACTGGTATAAGGCGGGCAATGGACACAGCCAACGAATAAAGAGTTCTTATTCGTTAAGGTAATTTGAAGCTTACAGCTCTCATCAACCACGGTTAATTGCGGATGGTTTAAGGACTGAACTGCCAGTGCTTGCTTATTTTAGATACAGCTTCCTGCAACACGGCTGTCGCAACGATCATTTCAACTATAATTATAACCTATAAGAGAGAGTTCAGAGTCGGCTACGGAAGGTGTTGCACATATTTCAGTTACCATAACAATATCTGGGCAGTAGACGAAAACTAGAGTCTGAAGCAGGGGCATATTAGTGAGCAAGGATGTGGCATTTAGAATGAACAGTTTAAGTGTGCAAGCTGGTTGTTTTTGAGGGAGATCAGCTAAGCCGTTTAATGGTTGATGGGCCAATAAACGTAGAGAACGGGTGCTCCAGCCCGATTCTGTAAAAATAGTTGTGGCATAGCAAGTGCCTGAAGTGGGTAAAGGGGAGTAAGATCGTGTGCATAGGAACCACGTGTCTTATTTGTTATTTGGCTTGAACAGATTGAAAACCGTTAACACTTCGCTTGTTCTGATCCTGACATTAAAGCTACAACTGCATCTACGTAATTGCTCTCTGGAATTTTCGGGAATTTTTATTGTGACGAATTTCCTCCGAAAACGAAATCAAATCGGAATTTGTTCATCACCTTCGTCGACCTGATAAAAACAGCCTCTACTCCAATAAATACTTTCAACCACTCAGTGAACAAAAATTTTAAAACCACTTGAAGATCTGAAGTTATCCAAGACCTTTGACCTCTACAATCGGCTGAGTCGTTCCTGAATATTCTTCCTATCATTGATTGTTTTTTAAAGCGGTTTTTAACGAATATGCGCATTTATAGTTCATATTGTTTCTATTCCGGTTTCGTTTGACTTCCATTTTAAATTTGCTCCTCTCCAAGCTTTTAATTTTTGGCCAATAATCTGTACCCAAAGTCAGGACTCAACGAAATAAGTTGTCATTGAATCACATATTG